>JASVEL010007965.1:0-72741 GCA_032618575.1 Nicotiana noctiflora
ATCGCGACCCTTTTCACGCGATCGCATAGTACAAATGAGCCACCCAGCGAAATTCTTCTACGCGATCGCGGCATTGTCCACGCGATCGCGTAGTGTTGAATATTTGCCTTCCGCGATCGCGACCCAATTCACGCGATCGCGTAGAACAAATTCGCTGCCCAGTGAATTTAATTCCAAAACAGAACAGAAACGGGATAAAAATCCCATTTCTCTTCAACTCTCTTCTCCACAGCTCCTTGGACGATTTTTGAGCGATTCTTCATCATACTTCTTGGGTAAGTGATTCTTAACTCGTTTTCTTCATTTTCCATCAATATTATTTGAATTCCTAAGCCTAATTAGGTGTAAATGGGTAGAAAAATTGAGAATTGAGTATAATAAGGGTTTTCAAAGAATTTGCGATCTAGAACTCGTTTTGGAGGCGAGCTTAAGAACAAATTGTATATTTGAACTCATGGAGGATTGGGTGAACTTATTTTGGTTCGAAACTTGAGTTTCGATTATGTGGGCCCGAGGTCGATTTTTACTATTCCGAGCAGAATGTTGTAAAAATCATATTTAGCAATATGAACTAGTTTGTTAAGTAGAATTGATGATATGAAATCAATTGTGTATAGATACGGTTGGATTGGAGTCAAATTCGAAAGGAAAAGGCATTGCTACGGATTGAATCGTTCGTGAACTTTCGAGGTAAGTGTTTGTTCTATCCTAGTTTGTAGGAATATGAATTTAGTTATGAATAGATTGTTGAATAAGAGTTAGTGGTGTTATACCGGTAATGAAGGTAAATTGTTGAAATTATTATAAATTATTGGTTTAAAACCGGTAATTATAAATATTGTTGATATAGAGATTATTGGCTAAATGCGGTAATATATATATTTTATGAATTGGGATCGTGTGGCGCGCCGACCACTTATATATATTTATGAATTGGGATCGTGTGGTACGCCGACCACAAAGTGACTTAAATCTTGGCATTGGCCATAGTTGCCGTAGCCTATTGATATATTTGGGAGCGGGTGGTACGCCTACCACAAGATATAATTATTGATATATTTGGGAGCGGGTGGTACGCCTACCACAAGATATAATTATTGATATATTTGGGAGCGGGTGGTACGCCTACCACAAGATATAATTACTATGATATTTGAGAGCGGGTGGAACGCCTAGCACAAGATATAATTACTGTGATAGTTGGGAGCGGGTGGTACGCCTACCACGAGATATGAAATGAGAGAGGAATTGAGACATGAAAGTAAGATTTATTATGTTGATTAGATTATTCTGGATATCGTGAGTAATTGACTGTTATTTCAGAGCAGAGTATTTTCTTATAAATGTATTGTATATATATGTCTATATTGCAACTGTACAGGTTTAGGTGGGTGACTGGCCTTAGCCTTGTCACTAGTTCGCTGGGATAGGCCAGGCACTTACCAGCACATGGGGTCGGTTGTGCTGATACTACACTCTGCGCTTTTTTTGCGCAGATACAGGTTACGGACAGCAGCAACGACAGTAGCGACTTGTGGATTTTTCGACTACTGAGACTACGAGGTAGCCTTGCAGGCGTCCGCAGGACCCGTTGTCTCTTCTATCTATGTTTTTCATTCTATTATCTCATATAATCGAGATAAACAACTTGTATTTTCTTTCAGACAATTATGTGTATTATTCTTAGAAGTTCGTGAGTATTGTGACACCAGTCTTGGGTAGTGTATCATGGTTGGGTTTTCTTTATCATATTTGACTAAGTCTTCCGCTAATTTTGATTATTCCGATGTAATGTATATGTTTTAAATAAGAAATTGGTAATTAATGGAGATGTAATTAATATTTGGCTTGCCTAGCTTCCATTTAGTAGGCGCCATCATGACCTCGATGGTGGGAAATCCGGGTCGTGACACGCGGTAGTGGTTTTCGGGGTCAATTTCCTCAGGGAGCTCGATATTGGAGTCAAGTATTTGTGAAGACTAGTAAAGTGTTTTAGCTTCTAATTTTATTTCTAACATTTTTGATTTTCTTGTTTATCAACTAAATATATTAACTACAATTATGAACTAGATTGTGCTAAATTATAATTCTACGGTCTATGCAATAAGAAGAAGACATTAGGATCGTAGCACTCGCCTAGGTGAATAATGACCGTTCAGATTTAATGAAAATGTCTAAACACTTTGGAGAGACTGGAGATTATACCATATATAGTAAAATGGACTTATTTGTCTACATAATTATATGATTGTAGTGATAATGTCTTCTTACCAGAGGTCAATCCAGTGGACTACATTCGTATTAGTCCAATGGACTACATTTATAATTGACATTGTTAAATACTAATATAGGTATTATAAATATGATTCTAACAACACACATTGAAATATTAATTATCACAATATTATGAATGTAATTTTAGTAATAATAGATTACCTCAAATATAATTTTATCAAGTAATGAACTATAAACAACCAACATATCACATGTACTATAATTTGACATCGTTAGTATATTAAAAATAATTTTGTCAAATTTTATTCTTATGATATCCAAATACGGCATGTACAATATTATCTTATAGAACTATTCTTAATGACAGAGCGGTTGAAGTCCTAACCTACGTACATTTGAGGGTTTAAGATGATATCTGAAGCCCCCAATATACGTATTAAGTCCGTTAATACTAATTTGGTTGAGTCCGTTACTAATAATATATAAAGTCAATGTGAATGAAACACATTCATTATTGAATAAAAATTCTTTTGATCTTATTAGTGACTCGAACATCATGAGTCAAAATTTGGTAAATATTAGTTAACATAATAAGTACATTGTAGTCCATTGGACTAATATACTACATATAAGTAATATATTGAAATCAACACTGCTGATACTAGTATGAGATTGGGTTAATATCATGAACCGATGATATAAAAATAGTACTTCAGTGTTGATAGAACATATATATATATATATATATATATGAATATGATTGAACAGTCCATTCAATAATCCAAACAATACTAATACGATTGTAGTCATAGGAACTTCCGTTTATATATCATATTGGAAGTAATGTCATACGTTCATACTTTGATGCTATACTATGAGTAAATAACCCATACTAGTATTAGTCCTAGGCCACGTTATAATATATAACTTCTAATATATTGGGTTCATGAAGGAAAGTTGAGAGAATGAATGAACAGTGTATAAATTAGTAATTGAATATACTAGGAGTAATATTGAACCATGAATAATGAACAGTGTTTCTCATAAGAGTATAAATGAACAGTGGACTAGTTCATATACACGTTGAACTATAAATATACAGTATATTTATAGGATATACTGTATATTTATAGTATCATCACAGTGATGTTCATAGACTAACCCGTTTTCTGTTTTAATATGAAGTCCTAGAAAGTACGTGGACTTTTATACATAATGCCGACATTATAATTATATACTTTGTGTTACATTATTCGATATTCAAATTATTATTCGATATTCATACAATTTGTATATCCGTAATATACAAATTGTATCCATCATATTGCGATTGGACTAATAGTGAATATAACCATGGACAATATGACCGGTTATATATACACGTTATTCATGATATGTATAAATATTTGGGGGAGTTGTGGGATTGATTTGGGATAGCCCTGGATGTCAAATACTGGTCTATGAATATGATTTCATAAATTTGTTAGTCTATTATGTATGAGCCCATACTGTATGTGGTATACTTTGAGTATATTTGGTTTATATATATCTATGAATATGTCCTTACTAATCTCTAAATGGATATTAGGTGTTTACGTATGGTATTATAATATTAGAATCTGTTATGCATATGTTAATAGCCCTACAAGCCATTAAGATGAAGTCGTCTTAAACACCTAATATTGGATAATACTATTATCATTATTTAATATGAATGATTTATCTTACCTTATATATGAAAGTTATAAATCTTTTGTCCTAACAATATAATCATATCCACTGAAATAGTAATATATGTTAACTTCTTCTAGCAATTTCAAACTCCTGAGCAAAACATCTATACACAACTACGATTGTCGTGGTAATTAATAATATTCTCATATTCCATATTTAAACTCCACAATCAACTAGTAACTATTATGGTGATACCTATTCAACGTTGACTACAATGTATGTACATATTTTAATCACAACATCTCGTGAGATAGACTACTTTTTTATATATTAATAAGTCCATTGTAAATTGTTGACTTTATATTTTTACATTCAGTATCTCGATAAATTAATATTATCAAACTTGATGCGTCCTAGGCATTCAAGTTTGATGTAATTCCTATGTCCGGGTTATTTTGATAACAAGTTAGTTTATGTAACGTATTCTATACAATATTCGTAGGTCCGGCAACTTTCCTTGAATAGCATCTTTGGGAGTATATTCCCATATTGAAGCATATACAAGAATTGAGCTCTCATTTACCATCATATAGGCTGATAACATTTTAACGTATATACCTACGAATATTAACTACAATCGGTATAAGATAGCGATCTTAAAAAATATTCTTTATTGTCCAAATACAATCATAATCGAAATAGTGTAGAGATACTCTTGGGCTCCTAGTGTTTGTATAATCTAAAAGATAAGGATCAATTTGCAAAATTGAGACGTATAACTTTTTGTCATAGTATCAAGTTATGATATCTTGATAATAGGACACCTGTAATCATAATAATACAACATATTATGATGGCTTCATAACAGATTGAGAGTAATGCAATAAAGTAACATTTGATATCCCATGGGTCTTTTGTGAGCCTTCATAAACAAGCCCAATCATAAACGTAATAGATGACAATTTCCAATTATAGTTAATATAAGTAATTCACAAGCACATAAATTTGATTATACAGCATACATTTACAACCACAGTGTCCTATGATATAAGAGTAATAGGTTAGTATATATTAATGAAAATATCTTATTTCCTCACTCAAAATATCTTTGGACATTTTCGTCTAATACAACTAAAATTTATTTACCCTGTGACATTTTATTGGATAACATGATAAATATATGTGTATTTTCCATACAACTTTTTTATATGACATGGTATACATTTTAATAAAAAAAAATTCAAATTTGATATTTATGTACATATCAAAATTGCGTCCTACTCCGGTGGGTGATATTGTTATTGTGGACCATGTATATTGGTCTTGTGTGGTGACTTTTGGGAGTTTGGAGACCCGAGTGAACCTTTTATTACTCTGTATGGTGGATTTTGATGTGATATTGGGCATGTATTGGTTATCTCTGTGTCGTGCTATTTTGGACTGTCACGTAATACAGTGATATTGGCTACACGAAGTGTGCTATAGATTGAGGGGCGAGATTTGTCTTATTTTGTTCCCAGTAAGGTGATTTCATTCTTGAAGGCCCATCGGATAGTTGGGAAGATTTGTCTTTCTTATTTGGCTTTTGTGAGGGATGTCAGTGCAGAAACCCATAGTATCGATTCAGTTCCAGTAGTGAGGGACTTTCTAGATATGTTTCCTGCAGACCTGTCAGGCATGCCAACGGATAGGGATATGGACTTTGGTATTGATTTGGTGTCGGGCACTCAGCCCATCTCTATTCCACGGTACGTAATGGAACTGGCGGAGTTAAAAGCATTGATGGAGCAGCTTCAGGAACTCCTTGATAAGAGCTTTATTCGGTCTAGTGTGTCACTCTAGGGTGCGCTTGTCCTATTCGTGAAGAAGAAAGATAGCAGCATGAGGATGTGTATTGATTATACACAATTGAACAAAGTCATATTCAAGAACAAGTATCTTTTGCCTTGTATAGATGATTTATTGTCACGACCCGGATCTTTCCCAACATCGGGATCGTGATGACGCCTACTCGTGGTAGCTAGGCAAGCCACTTTATTCACACTATCCTGTTTTTAGCAAATTTCATACTCAATTTATCAACAAAACCATAACCTTAATTAAATAAGTGTGGAAGACTTTATCAAAACAGAAATAAGCAGTTTCAAAATAAAACAATACTGAAATCTTCTACCCAAGACATGGAGTCACCAACTCACGAACTACTACTGGATACTACACATAAAGGTCTGAAAGAAAATAACATAATCTGTTTTGTCTCGGAATAAAGAGACTACAGCTAATAGCATAATTAAGAGGGAGAGACGCCGGGCCTGCGGACGCCTGCAAGCTACCTCGGTCTCGAGATGCTCAACTCTCACGCAAAAGATCTACTGCTACTGCTCCTGATCGACACATGGACCTGTGCAAAAACGCACAGAAGTGGTAGTATCAGCACAATCCGACCCCATGTGCTGGTAAGTGCCTGGCCTATCCCGGTGAAGTAGTGACAAGCCTAGGACCAGACACCCACATAAACCTGTGCAATTCTATATATATGTACACCACAAGATAACAAGAAATATCAAGTAACAACTCAACAAGGAATATCACAGAAGAACTCAACAGTTAACAACAGTTATTAGATCAACAAGGAAAACCAAGTATAATGGAAAACAGGTAATAACAAGTCAAAGAATAGCAAATAGTTGCACGGCATCACCCTTCGTGCTTTTACTCTCCTCCTCACCAAATAAGCAAATAAAGTGCACGGCATCACCCTTCGTGCTTTTACTCTCATCCTCACATCCATGGTACGGCATGATCCTTCATACATGGTTCAATAACAAGGCACGGCATGATCCTTCGTGCATAATCAATAACATGGCACGACATTAACCTTCGTGCAAAATCAATAAATCAAGGCACGGCATTAACCTTCAATCCCCAATCACAATCAATCCTCGCACCTGCCACGGGGTGCGAGCCACGCACTACTAGCGTCACAATGTGCTAAGCCGGGGTTTCGAACCCTCAGGCTACCATATACACAAACTACTCACCTCTAACCGGCCGTAGACTCGTCCGCGATGCCTTTTCCTTTGAAATTCACTGCCTCGTACGTAGAATCTTGTCAAATTACAATAATTATATCAAATACGGGTCAAAGAATCATAACTCATTTCAATTTACATGAAATTCGCAATAATACTCTAAGTTGGTAAAACCCGACCCCGGGCCCACTGCTCGTAATATTCCGAAATTAGTACCAACGTGATCCTCGTCTCGCCACGAGTCCGTGCATATAAAATTTATCAAAATCGGAGTTTAAATGGCCTCTCAAAAGTCAAAATCCTATTTTTAATACTTAGGCCACAATTCTTCATAATTTCTACACAAATTCATGAAGATTGATGTTAATTCTACCATAAAATTATGTTTTTGTAATGACCCAACCGGTCGTTTTGAGATACGGCGCGTCATTCAGCAGTTTGAGGCCATGAGAAACTTCATCTCAAGTATATTGACTTGTGTGTATGGTCAGAATTAAAATTCAAGAAGTTTGGAGTCAAATATAAATGAAAATTCTCATTTCCAAAGCTTAAAATTGAAGAAATGAACTAGGATTGGAATTTTGAGTATACGACCTCGGAATTGAGATTTGAAGGTTCCAACAGGTTCATATGATGATTTCGGACTTGGGCGTATGCCTGGAACGGGTTTTGGATAACCCGGGAGCGTTTTGGCGCATATTATGGAAGATAGCATTTTAGAAGAAATTGCATCAATTTCGCTTAAAATGCATTTTAGTGTTATTGATGTCCGTTTGGGATTATGAGACTAGGAGTAGCTCCGTATGGTTATTCTGGATTTGGGAGCGCGATCAGAAGTGAATTCGGAGGTCAGTGGGTCATTTTGGAGTCGTTTGGCTAAAGATAGAAAATTGAAGGTTTTTGAGAAAATTTGACCGGAAGTGGAAATTTTGATATCGGACTCAAAATGCAAATCTTATGGTTCGGATAGCTTCGTTAGGTGATTTGGGACTTAGGAGTGTGTCCGGAATATTTTTGTGATGATCGGTGTAGAATTAAGCTTGAATTGGCAAAGTTAGTATTTTGGCGAATTTCGGTTGATAGGTGAGATTTTGATCCGAGGGTCAGAATGGAATTCCGAAAGTTTCTGTAGCTTCGATATATCATTTTGGACGTGTGTGCAAAATTTGAAGTCAATCGGATGCGATTTGGTAGGTTTCGACATCGGAAATAGAAGTTGGAAACTTCAAAGTTCATAAAGTTTGAATCGGGGTGTAATTCTTGGTTTTAGAGTTGTTTGATGTGGTTTGAGACCTCGAGCAAGTCCGTAATGTGTTTTGGGGTTGGTTGGTATGATTGATTGGGGTCCCGGGGCCTCGGGTGTGTTTCGGGTTGTGATCACGCTCTTATTTGATGTTTCAACCTTTGCTTCTTTGAACATAAAGGGGTACCATATTAGGTAAATGTTCTCCAAATTCAGTTTTGTTTGAACCATTCGATCTGTATCGTAATTTCGGAGCCATAGCAAAACGTATCGTCGAATTTGGACATCGTATGAGGAAGTTATGCTCATTTCCGTGCCGAGAAAAAGTGCTGGTGTCTGTCAGAACCGCAGAAGCGGAATTTGACCGCGGATGCGGAACCGCAAAAGCGGAGATAGAACCGCAAAAGCTGTCCCGCCTATGCGAAAATTATCCGCAAAAGCGAAAATAGGCCTGGTTAGTGTTTAAAACCGAGAAGTTTAGTATTTTGGGCATATCTTGAGTTCTAGAGCTCCGATTGAGGTGATTTTCGCGGTGTTGTTCTCGTCTCATCAAGGAGGTAAATATAAGAACTTTGTTTTGATGTTTATCCATGATTATTTCACTGTTAATGGAGGATTAATGGAGGGTTTGAGCCCTAGGCCTAAATTTTAGGAAATCTTTGATTTGAATGGGCAAACGGAGTTCGATTTTGATAAATTTTATATGCACGGACTCGTGTTGAGATAAGGAACCTGAATATATATAACTTTCGTAATTGTTTGAGAAGCGTACCGAAAGTTGGGTTTTGGCAACTTGTGGGTTTTGGTGTATTTTGAATTATTTTGGTTGGGTAATGCCCAATTGGCCTATTTTGATGTAATTCTATTAATTTTTATCAGATACTATGCCTGTGGAGGTCGACATTCACGGCAAGAGAGTTGTCTCTTAGCGGTTTTGTACCGGAGTCGAGGTAAGTGGCTTGTCTAACCTCGTGTGGGGGAACTTTCACCCCTAGGATATTATGTGATAGTTTAAATACCTTGTACACGAGGTGACGGGCGTGTACATGCGCTGGTTGTTGTAACACACGCCATACTTGAATTGTTCGATTAGTGATATTCCTGCTCTTAGGTGATAAAAGCGTTACTTTACCTGGTATTAGTTAGAAAAGCATGATTAGCTAGGATTCAACATGTTTAATTGCCTAGTTGACTTACTTGAACTTCTTGATAAATAGTTGGCACTAGCTTCGGTGAAGTTGTAATTAAATATATTATACTCTCCTTGTGTGTTTTCTTGATTTGATGTGTTGGTGGACTGCGGGTTCAATTCCCGGAGATCCCAGGGCTGTGGGTTCGATTCCCAAAGACCCGAAGTGATATTTGTAGGGACTGCGGGTTCGCTTCCTGAGATCCTGAGTTATTTGTAGGGACTGCGGGTTCGATTCCCGAGATCATGAGTTATTGGTAGGGACTGCGGGTTCAATTCCCGAGATCCTGAGTTATTTGTAGGGACTGCGTGTTCAATTCCCGAGATCCTGAGTTATTGGTAGGGACTATGGGTTCGATTCCCGAGATCCTGAGTTATTTGTAGGGACTGCGGGTTTGATTCCCGAGATCCTGAGTTATTGGTAGGGACTACGGGTTCGATTCCCGAGATCCTGAGTTATTGGTAGGGACTGCGGGTTCGATTCCCGAGATCCCGAGTTATTGGTAGGGACTGCGGGTTCGATTCCCGGAGATCCTGAGTTATTGAGATATGGACTGCGGGTTCGATTCCCGGAGATCCTGAGCTATTGATATATTATTGAGATGTGGACTGCGGGTTCGATTCCCGGAGATCCTGAGATTTATTGAGACATGGGCTGCGGGTTCGATTCCCGGAGACCCAGGGGTACTGTTAATGGGACTGTGGGTTCAATTCCCACAAGTCCTGGACTTATTAATTGAGTTTGTTATTTGTTGTTAGTTAATTGTAGACGGTTGCAGTAATCATTTTATTGTTGTCATTCGAAATTATTATCGTTTAAACTGCTTATTATTGTTATTATCATTTTTGTAATTGTTTTCTCTCAGTAGGGCCCTGACCTTCCTCGTCACTACTCCATCGAGGTTAGGCTTGGCACATACTGAGTACCGCCGTGGTGTACTCATGCTATTCTTCTGCACACTTTTGTACTTGGTGATTTAGCAGCACCTTGGGAGACCTCGAGTTATGATCTGCTACGTCCGCGGATCCGGAGGCCATCCTTCTATTCTGATAGTTCTAGTAGATGTTTTTCCTTCATCTCGTTGTTTAGATACGCTTTACACATAGAGCCACGGTTGTATTTCTCTTAGTCTGTGTTACCCGTGGGATTCCGGGTCTTGGTGGTGTTTATACAGTGTGTTTGATGGGTGTATGTGCCAAGCGGCACAGATTACATTCTTATTTATATCGTTTTCCGCTATTTCTTATTTAATGTTCATAAACTTGTATATTCCGCAATGTGTTAGGCTTACCTAGTCGTAGGGACTGGGTGCCGTCATGACATGTTCACGATTGGTGAACTAGGGTCGTGACAAGTTGGTATCAGAGCTCTAGGTTCATAGGAGTCACGGGACACAGACCGGTTACTTAGATTCTCGTTGATCGATACAGAGACGTCTGTATTTATTTACGAGGGGCTATGTAACTGTTTAGGAAACTCTTCAATTCTTTGAATTCCTTATCGTGCGCCATTTTTTTCAGTTGGAGCCTATGTTATACGTTCTTTTGCATCCACTCGTGTATTGAAAGTTGTGTGCTCGGTATCGAGTATGCGCCGACGGTTCATGATGCTGCAAGAGGGACTTCAAGGGAGTCAAGAATTTACTCAACCATTGTTAATGTGTGTCATCCATATCGATAATACAAGAGAATTGAGAAATCTTCAATTGTGCACATGAGGGTGCACTAGGTTCTGACATTCGGTTGATAAGTACGGTTTACTTAACTGCCTAATCGTCACAGTAAAGGTAGAATCACAAGGTGGATGTAGATCTAAAGATAGTTAGTGGTAATAAAGACTATATGGTTCATATGAGATATCTATTTAGCGAAGAATTCAGCCAGCAGAGATACTGGGGAAAATGAGTTTAACTGTCTTAAGAAGGACATGTACCAAACCAATGTCTTGGGCTGTCTTATGACGAAGACGTACATATGATAAAGGCTATTGTCGTGGATTAGCAAAATGTACCTTTAAAGCTTCGTGCTAAGTGAAAGGATTTCACTATCAACTATCTAATTATGGGTCATATGTCATATCAGATTTGGGCCTGCGATGTATTTAGGTGCTATTCAAAAAAAAAGTTCTTGAAAACTTGCGGATGGGCAAGAGTTGAGGCTCATATGGTATGATGTTGAGACTTTGGATGTTCCTGTGTCCCTAATAAACTCTACATTTTTTTTATCAGCAAGGAAATATTCGACAAGGGCTACATGGTGCTTTGTAGGTGTGTGAGAATCATAGTATGTTTTAAGGTGTCGTTGGTAGAGAATGCTCGGTGCATGGAGCGGGGTAATGTTTGGTTGTATCGGAATGAGGTCATACCCTATGGGGTCAGAGTGCTAATAGGGCACAAGTGATTATGTTCGTAGGTTCAAGTGAATTGCAGTTGAATAAGAGTAGATGAGTTGAGTGAATGTTTCTAATGTGCTCGAGAGTCGTGTAATAGTGGTTTTGAGCTAGTGGGAGAGTCTCACCGCTTATGATTTGGGTCGCATGGCTAATTACCTGCGTAAATTTTGGATACTAGCGTATTAATGGGTTATTGCAGCCACGGGAAAAGGACCATGTGTGGTAATTTGAGTATATGTATTGTTGAATGAATGTTATGTTTAGCCTTATTGGCGCATGTTCAAACTTGAGGGAAAATTCATGATTTATGCCTCGTATAGGTGCAGGTTTCGCGGGAAGTGATTCCGCTAGGTGCTTTATCGAGAGGGTATTCATATGTTATAAAGAAATTCAGTAGAGTTGGTTCCGTACTGGGGCAATTTAGAACCGGATGGTTCTCAATAGCGGTCCTAGTGAATTCAAGAGGTAAAGTGTGGTGCCTGATAATTCTGAGTCTATAAGTACAGTTAAGGCTCAAGCTTTTGAAGCAACTTATGAAGAAAGGCAAAAAACGATCTATGATGTTTTGACTTGTGGTGTAGTATTTGAGAGACATGAAATGGTTGTCGTTCTTGAGATAGCATGGCCTCATGATTTAAGGTCACTCGGGGTAAGTGCGGTTGGAATAAGTTAGGTATTGAAGGAAGATATTAACATTTCTAAGGTAATCAAGGATAACCCGGAAGGAAGTAGATTGATCAGCAATAGTTGAGTTGGCGTATTGGTGTTAATGATCGGTTCATGCAACGTGATCGAATTATGCATGTGATTTGTGGCGGTACATTTGAGACTTGTCGGCCACGGTGATTGATGTTATTCTAAAGTATTCGTCTGTTAGGGGCCTGTTATGAGTAGGCAGATCTCGGGAAGGGTTATGGTGGCTTGGACCACTACTTAGATATTGGCATATTCGATGGCTATGAGAATTCGCCGTATGTTGTTATAGCTCTCCTGTAGTGAGTTAAATGGAAGGTCTTATATGATGAAGTATTAGCCTATCGTCAGTTCAAGAGCTATGATGGAAATTGTGTGTATCGTATATCGGCACGTGGGGTGCAGTGAGTAGTATGAAATTTGAAGTAAGGACCAAGGTCACAGTTTGGTCAATAAATGTGATATAAAGAGCTCGGATGAGCGGGAAAGGAGTTTCAGTATTTTGAGTAAGATGGGTATTAACATCAGTATCATTTGAGGTCGGTGTCCTGTGAGAAAGGCTTTGCATCACGGTTAGGGACTCCTGATCGCTTTTCAGTGTTAGTGCAGCTGGTGGGTTGAATGTGCAAGCCCGTTTAATTATTCGGAAGATAGTGGGAGCTTGACCCACAAGAAGATTGTATAGGTGTGACTTGTAGTCACTTGATTGGTTAGAAATTTAAACCAAGTATGAGGATTTTGGTGATATCATTCAATTGAGAATTTATGTTGGAGGGCACTCTGCTTATTGGGTTATAGACCTGTGAAATATTATTGACTTAGCTTGGCACGACCAGGATAGACTTAAGGTCGGTGGATAGATTTAAATGTGGAAGTGAGCCTTGCATCAGACCGGTTGTGTTTCTTCCAACAATGCGCCCTTTGTGGAGGGATAGTCGCGATCTTATTTCGCGGTTAGTTAATTCATGTAAAGATATATTGCGCCGTATGAGTTGTGAGACGGCTTGGTAAGTCCCTTATGTGTTGAGGTTCCGCTCAGCGGTGATGTTGTATGAGCATGATGGCTCTTGAGACTCGGATCTTATATCGCACCTCAGTTGTACTTGAGTTTGTAGCCTATAGCGCTATATGTTTCCTTGTGTCTGATATCATGCACCTTAGTATGCTTCTGATCGATATTCAGCATTTTGATGTGATGAGCTATTCATCTCGACGTATGGCTCCTTGTGTGAGTTTTATACAGGGATCGGGTGGCACGCCGCCATGGTTATATTGTTTGGATCGTGTGGCACGCCGCCATGGTTATATTGTTTGGATCGTGTGGCACGCCGCCATGGTTATATTGTTTGGATCGGGTGGCACGCCGCCATGGTTATATTGTTTGGATCGGGTGGCACGCCGCCATGGGTATATTGTTGGGATCGGGTTGCACGCCGCAACAGTGTGATGTTTATTTCAGTGTCCATAATTGCTTTTATGTGTTCTGTTTCCTATTTTTCCGAGGAAGTCCATGTTAGTGTGAGAGTTGAATAGTTCTCTCTAGTGTTCGCCTTCCTTTTGTATTACATACGAATTAGTAGCCTATTGGCACATTGTGTCATCTTGCAGGACTTTTGATTATGTCTGAGGTGGCTTATCGCCTGAGCAGTTCGTACTGGGTGAAATGAGGTTATGGGATTTGGGGTCAGTGCAAACTGATTATATGAAGTATATTATAGAGGAAAATAACATTCTCTGGTTTAAGACAAGGTAATGGATCTTGTTAGAAGTATAGACTGAAAGATTTGTTGACTTGGCAACTAAATATGAATTCCTGCACATCTCTTCCGTCGTATCGGTGTTGTAAAAGCTAGAGCAAGACCCATGTTGGTCATGAGATGCAATGAGAGCATCAGATTTGTGGAATTTCGACTATTATATTTAAAGAATATTATTGTGGTCCCATGAATAAAGTGATGCAAAGTGTGAATTCAACAAAGTTATGCAGTCATGTATGGGTACAACGTGTGAAGAATGATATTGTGGTCGTATGATGGAAACATGCTAGGCAGGAAATTTCAGATGTTGGAATTGGGTCTAATGGCTTATTTACTCGAATAAAGGAGTATATCTATAGAGTTATCGAGCTAATGTGCTCAAATGAGTTGTGGAAGCACAGGAAGTTGCATGAGATGTTAAACCAGTGATTTTAGACTACTTTAGTGTAGTTCTCAGCAGGTTCGAGGACGAACGTATGTTTAAGTGGGGGAGATTGTAACGACCCAACCGGTCGTTTTGAGATACGGTGTGTCATTCAGCAGTTTGAGGCCATGAGAAACTTCATCTCTAGTATATTGACTTGTGTGTATGGTCAGAATTAAAATTCAAGAAGTTTGGAGTCAAATTTAAATGAAAATTCTCATTTCCAAAGCTTAAAATTGAAGAAATGAACTAGGATTGGAATTTTGAGTATACGACCTCGGAATTGAGATTTGAAGGTTCCAACATGTTCATATGATGATTTCGGACTTGGGCGTATGCCTGGATCGGGTTTTGGATAACCCGGGAGCGTTTTGGCACATATTATGGAAGATAGCATTTTAGAAGAAATTGCATCAATTTGGCTTAAAATGCATTTTAGTGTTATTGATGTCCGTTTGGGATTCCGAGACTGGGAGTAGCTCTGTATGGTTATTCTGGATTTGGGAGCGCGATCGAAAGTGAATTCGGAGGTCCGTGGGTCATTTTGGAGTCGTTTGGCTAAAGATAGAAAATTGAAGGTTTTTGAGAAAATTTGACCGGAAGTGGAAATTTTGATATCGGACTCAAAATGCAAATCTTATGGTTCGGATAGCTTCGTTAGGTGATTTGGGACTTAGGAGTGTGTCCGGAATATTTTTGTGATGATCGGTGTAGAATTAAGCTTGAATTGGCAAAGTTAGTATTTTGGCGAATTTCGGTTGATAGGTGAGATTTTGATCCGAGGGTCAGAATGGAATTCCGAAAGTTTCTGTAGCTTCGATATATCATTTTGGACGTGTGTGCAAAATTTGAAGTCAATCGGATGCGATTTGGTAGGTTTCGACATCGGAAATAGAAGTTGGAAACTTCAAAGTTCATAAAGTTTGAATCGGGGTGTAATTCTTGGTTTTAGAGTTGTTTGATGTGGTTTGAGACCTCGAGCAAGTCCGTAATGTGTTTTGGGGTTGGTTGGTATGATTGATTGGGGTCCCGGGGGCCTCGGGTGTGTTTCGGGTTGTGATCACGCTCTTATTTGATGTTTCAACCTTTGCTTCTTTGAACATAAAGGGGTACGATATTAGGTAAATGTTCTCCAAATTCAGTTTTGTTTGAACCATTAGATCCGTATCGTAATTTCGGAGCCATAGCAAAAAGAATCGTCGAATTTGGACATCGTATGAGGAAGTTATGCTCATTTCCGTGCCGAGGAAAAGTGCTGGTGTCTGTCAGAACCGCAGAAGCGGAATTTGACCGCGGATGCGTAACCGCAAAAGCGGAAATAGAACAAAGCGGTCCCGCCTATGCGAAAATTATCCGCAAAAGCGAAAATAGGCCTGGTTAGTGTTTAAAACCGAGAAGTTTAGTATTTTGGGCATATCTTGAGTTCTAGAGCTCCGATTGAGGTGATTTTTGCGGTGTTGTTCTCGTCTCATCAAGGAGGTAAATATAAGAACTTTATTTTGATGTTTATCCATGATTATTTCACTGTTAATGGAGGATTAATGGAGGATTTGAGCCCTAGGCCTAAATTTTAGGAAATCTTTGATTTGAATGGGCAAACAGAGTTCGATTTTGATAAATTTTATATGCACGGACTCGTGTTGAGATAAGGAACCTGAATATATAACTTTCGTAATTTTTTGAGAAGCGTACCGAAAGTCGGGTTTTGGCAACTTGTGGGTTTTGGTGTATTTTGAATTGTTTTGGTTGGGTAATGCCCAATTGGCCTATTTTGATGTGATTCTATTAATTTTTATCAGATACTATGCCTGTGGAGGTCGACATTCACGGCAAGAGAGTTGTCTCTTAGCGGTTTTGTACCGGAGTCGAGGTAAGTGGCTTGTCTAACCTCGTGTGGGGGAACTTTCACCCCTAGGATATTATGTGATAGTTTAAATACCTTGTACACGAGGTGACGGGCGTGTACATGCGCTGGTTATTGTAACACACGCCATACTTGAATTGTTCGATTAGTGATATTCCTGCTCTTAGGTGATAAAAGCGTTACTTTACCCGGTATTAGTTAGAAAAGCATGATTAGCTAGGATTCAACATGTTTAATTGCCTAGTTGACTTACTTGAACTTCTTGATAAATAGTTGGCACTAGCTTCGGTGAAGTTGTAATTAAATATATTATACTCTCCCTGTGTGTTTTCTTGATTTGATGTGTTGGTGGACTGCGGGTTCAATTCCCAGAGATCCCAGGGCTGTGGGTTCGATTCCCAGAGACCCGAAGTGATATTTGTAGGGACTGCGGGTTCGATTCCTGAGATCCTGAGTTATTTGTAGGGACTGCAGGTTCGATTCCCAAGATCCTGAGTTATTTGTAGGGACTGCGGGTTCGATTCCGAGATCCTGAGTTATTTGTAGGGACTGCGGGTTCGATTCCCGGAGATCCTGAGTTATTGGTAGGGACTGCGGGTTCGATTCCCGAGATCCCGAGTTATTTGTAGGGACTGCGGGTTCGATTCCCGAGATCCTGAGTTATTGGTAGGGACTACGGGTTCGATTCTCGAGATCCTGAGTTATTTGTAAGGACTGCGGGTTCGATTCCCGAGATCCTGAGTTATTGGTAGGGACTGCGGGTTCGATTCCCGAGATCCTGAGTTATTTGTAGGGACTGTGGGTTCGATTCCCGGAGATCCTGAGCTATTGATATATTATTGAGATGTGGACTGCGGGTTCGATTCCCGGAGATCCTGAGATCTATTGAGACATAGGCTGCGGGTTCAATTCTCGGAGACCCAGAGGTACTGTTAATGGGACTGTGGGTTCAATTCCCACAGGTCCTGGACTTATTAATTGAGTTTGTTATTTGTTGTTAGTTAATTGTAGACGGTTGGAGTAATCATTTTATTGTTGTCATTCGGAATTATTATCGTTTAAACTGCTTATTATTGTTATTATCATTTTTGTAATTGTTTTCTCTCAGTAGGGCCCTGACCTTCCTCGTCACTACTCCATCGAGGTTAGGCTTGGCACTTACTGAGTACCGCTGTGGTGTACTCATGCTACTCTTTTGCACACTTTTGTTGTGCAGATCCAGGTACATCAGGACAGGCTCATACTAGGTGATTCAGCAGCACCTTGGGAGACCTCGAGGTATGATCCGCTACGTCCGCGGATCCGGAGGCCATCCTTCTATTCTGATAGTTCTAGTAGATGTTTTTCCTTCATCTCGTTGTTTAGATACGCTTTACACATAGAGCCACGGTTGTATTTCTCTTAGTCTGTGTTACCCGTGGGATTCCGGGTCTTGGTGGTGTTTATACAGTGTGTTTGATGGGTGTATGTGCCAAGCGGCACAAATTACATTCTTATTTATATCGTTTTCCGCTATTTCTTATTTAATGTTCATAAACTTGTATATTCCGCAATGTGTTAGGCTTACCTAGTCGTAGGGACTGGGTGACGTCATGACATGTTCACGATTGGTGAACTAGGGTCGTGACAGTTTTTGAGTCAAGAATCTTACCTCCGATGATATCTCAGTGATTTCCTCGTGTTTCCTTCTCTCTAGGGCTCAAAATTGGGTTTTGGGTGAATGAACCCGTGAGCCCTCTGTTCTGTAATTTAATTCACTGCCAGACCCATTTGCTCTACGCGTTCGCGTGACATCCCACGCGTTCGCGATGCACAGTTCCAGCTTACCCTTCGCGAACACGACGCTCCACCACGCGTTCGCGATGTACAATCTCCCAGCCGCCGGGTTCTTCTTCTACGCGAACGCGTACACTTCCACGCGAACGCGAAGCTCTCCCCTTTCTTTCTACGCGATCGCGACTCCCAGTCACGCGAACGCGAAGCTTCACCCTACCTTGCCTACGCGAACGCGACGCCCCTGCTCGCGAACGCGATGCTTGATCCGCCTGGCCTTCGCGAACGCGGTCCATGCCACGCGAACGCGAAGGCTTAAATGCCTGGACAGAACCTGCAGTTTTTCTGCAGATTTTTGCCAAGTACAAAATGCCCGGTTGATGGTCCGAAATCATCCCGACGCCCCCGGGACCCTAATGAAAACCACCAACATACTCCAAAACATGATAAGGACTTGTTCCAATCATAAAAACACCATCCTAAACATCAAAATCACCATTTACACAAGGATTCAAGCCTAAGTTTCTTCAAAACTTTCAAAACTAACATTCAATCCAAAACCCGATCAAACGACGTCCGAATGACCTGAAAATTTGCAAACATATCCAAAATCACATAAAGAAGCTACAGAAATTGTCTTGAATTCCATTCCGACCGTCGAATCAAAATCTCACCTACCATCCGGTTTTCGCCAAAATTCAACCTTCGCCAATTCAAGCCTAAAACTACATCGGACCTCCGAATTCAATTCCGATTGCTCTCCTAAGTCATAAATGATCCCCCGAAACTAGTCAAATCCTCAGAATCCGATTCCGAGCACTCTAACTCGATAGTCAACTATAGGTTGACTTTCCATATTCAAGCTTCCTTAAAACATGCTATTTGCTTCATTTTCAACCTGAATCACCCCTAACTCATCCGATATACTCTAATACTGATATGAAAGCATAAGATAGGTAAATGTAAGGTAACGGGGTGGTAATTCCTGTAACGACGGGCCAGGTCGTTACACTTGAGGTACCCTTCCACTCTAGTCGGGGTGATTCTGGCAAGGCCAAGGTCTTAGTCTTAGCATGACAATCTAGAATAGCATGGTATGGGGACAACCAGTCCATCCCCAATATGACATCAAAATCCACCATGTCCAAAAGCAACAGATCAACACGGGTCTCAAGACCCCCAAAGATAACTACGCACGAACAATGCTCCCGATCGACTACAATAGAGTCACCCACCGGTGTAGACACATAAACTGGAATATCCATAGCATAGATGGGCACGTCCAAATACGGTGCAAAGTAGGAAGACACATATGAATATGTAGACCCAGGGTCAAATAATACGGAAGCACCTCTGCCACAAACAATAATGATACCTGTGATCACAGCATCTGATGCCTCCGCCTCTGGCCTGGCTGGTAAAGCATAGAATCGGGAATCAGCACCTCCCATCTGAGCTACGTCTCTAGGACGGCCATCAACTGGTTGACCTCTACCTCTGGCTGGACGGTCTCCACCTCTACGGTCTCAACCTCCACCTCTATAATCTCTACCCCCACCTCTGGCTGGCTGGGCAGGCTGAGGGTCAACTGGGGCCTCAATCATAGGACGAGGGCCCCGCTGCTGAGTGTTGCCCGTCGCTCGAGGGTAGAACCTAACAAAATGACCTGGATCACCACAACCGTAGCAACTCTTAGGCTGATGGTGCTGCTGGCCCTGACGCCTTGAATGGCCTCCACGAACACTCTGAAGAGGCTGAGCATTAATAGGAGACTGATCTGAATACTGCTCACGAAACCCACGATCACCTGGTCCACCCTGTGAAGCCTGAAGGGCGGAATGGCAAGGCCTGGAAGGCTGGCCTCTGTCAAAAGATTCTCTGCCACCAGAAGAAGAACCACTAAACCTGCCCGAATGACGAGGCCTCTTGTTTGAAGAATAACCACCTCCCCGAGCAAGAGCCATCTCAACTCTACGTGCTGCATTAGCTGCCTCCTGAAATGATATGTCACTCAACACGCCCATAGCCATCTGAAGTCTAATTGGCTGATTAAGCCCATCTATGAACCTGCGGACCCTCTCCCGCTCTGTGGGAAGTATCACCACTGCATGACGTGCCAAATCAACAAATCCCGTCTCATACTGAGTGACAGACATAGTGCCCTGCTGGAGATGCTCAAACTGCCTCTGAAGTGCATCCCGCTGAGTAACAGGGAGAAACTTCTCCAGAAATAACTCTGCAAACTGGTCTCATGATAAAGCTGGGGACCCTGCTGGTCGAGTCAAACAATAATCCCTCCACCAAGTCTTGGCGGATCCTGAAAGCCTGAATGTACAGAAGTCAACTCCACTGGACTCCACTATCCCCATAGTCTTGAGAATCTCATGGCAACTGAATAAGAAATCCTGAGGATGCTCTGATGTGGCATCGCTGAAGGTAGTGGTAAACAGCTTGGAGAATCGATCAAGTCTCCATAAAGAATCAGAACTCATGGCCGCTCCATCTCCGGCCTGAGCTTATAGTACCTGACTGAGTGGCCACAACTGGCTGAACCACTGGTGCCTGAGGCTGAGGAGCTATTGGCTCCGGAGTACGAGCAACAG
The DNA here is from genome assembly GCA_032618575.1 of Nicotiana noctiflora. Classification (NCBI taxonomy): domain Eukaryota; kingdom Viridiplantae; phylum Streptophyta; class Magnoliopsida; order Solanales; family Solanaceae; genus Nicotiana; species Nicotiana noctiflora. The sequence goes on from JASVEL010007965.1 coordinate 20,880, forward strand.
GAGTCTGGGCCCCTCCTCTAGCCTGAGAAGTGGCTGGTGCAGCTAGTAATAAGCCTGCTCTGGCAACATTGTCCATAAATCCCGCTATCCCGACCAAAGCCTCCCGAAGATCCGGGGTAAATAAAGCCTCTCCTGTGACCTGAGCTGGGCCCACTGGAGCTACTGGGACTGGAAACTCCCCGCCAATCTCAATATGAGGCTCCACCTCTAGGGTAGCTGCCTGGGGCTGAGCTCTACCTCTACCACGGCCTCTGATACGGCTTTGGCCCCTGCCCCTCACGGGAGCTGCCTGGGGTTCGGGCTGCTGGTCAACGGACGAAGAAGCGCATGTCCTCACCATCTGCGAAAGGACAGAATAGAAATTCAATCAGTAATTGAGGAACAAATCGCACGACAAGGAAGAACAAATGAGAGACTTTTTCCTAACTCAATAGACTCTGGAGGACAAGTACAAACGTCTCCGTACCTACCTCTCAAACTCTACTAAGCTTGTTCGGGAGTGGTGAGACCTATGCAACCTAGAGCTCTGATACCAACTTGTCACGACCCGGATCTTTCCCAACATTAAGATTGTGATGGCGCCTACCTGTGGTAGCTAGGCAAGCCACTTTATTCACACTATCCTGTTTTTAGCAAATTTTTATACTCAATTTATCAACAAAACCATAACCTTAATTAAATAAGTGCGGAAGACTTTATCGAAACAGAAATAAGCAGTTTCAAAATAAAACAATACTGAAATCCTCTACCCAAGACGTGGAGTCACCAACTCACGAACTACTACTGGATACTACACAGAAAGGTCTGAAAGAAAATAACATAATATGTTTTGTCTCGGAACAAAGAGACTACAGCTAATAGCATAATTAAGAGGAAGAGACGCCGGGCCTGCGGACGCCTGCAAGCTACCTCGGTCTCAATATGCTCAACTCCCACGCAAAAGATCTACTGCTGCTGCTCCTGATCGACACCTGGACCTGTGCAAAAACGCACAGAAGTGTAGTATCAGCACAATTCGACCCCATGTGCTGGTAAGTGCCTGGCCTATCCCGGCGAAGTAGTGACAAGCCTAGGACCAGACACCCACATAAACCTGTGCAGTTCTATATATATGTACACCACAAGTTAACGAGAAATAATCAAGTAACAACTCAACAAGGAATATCACAGAAGAACTCAACAGTTAACAACATTTATTAGATCAACAAGGAAAACCAAGTATAATGGAAAACAGGTAATATCAAGTCAAAGAATAGCAAATAGTTGCACGACATCACCCTTCGTGCTTTTACTCTCCTCCTCACCAAATAAGCAAATAAAGTGCACGGCATCACCCTTCGTGCTTTTACTCTCATCCTCACATCCATGGTACGGCATGATCCTTTGTACACAAGTTCTGTTAAGGAATGCGGTCACTATGCGGACCGCATGTTGATTCTGCGGTCGCAAAGTGCACCGCAGATTTGACATGCGATCGCATATCGACCGCACTTTTGACACGATTTTTGGGAAACTCTCTGGAACGTTTTGCGGCAAGAATGCGGTCCGCATGTCAGGTTTGCGGTCGCATTCTTGACCGCATATTTGACATTTTTCGGAAAAATTAACTCTCTACATTTTTGAAACTTAAATCACTACCAAGGGTCCGAACCATGACACCACAGCTACTAGTTTTTATGCACAAAAATTTTTACGGGGCCTTACATCCTCCCCCCCCTTAAGATCATTCGTCCTCGAATGAGGATTTTGAAATAAATGAGTTGGTTTTGAAAGACATGATATGCAACCATCAAAATTTTGACTAACTCTTATATTTTAGAAAAATTTCGCCGGAGTTTCCTTTGTATTATGGACATATCCACCTGTCAGAGGGCCCCCGAAACACATTACCAAACAACAATATACAACTACAATACTTTTCACAACTGGTATACACTTTCTTACCTCAACGAATGCACATATTCTATCACATTGTTACAATTGCACATAAACTAGTCACTTCAATGAATTCTTACCTTATTTAACCATTTTAACACACCATGTACACTTAAAAAACCATTACCAATCTACACTTACTATTAGTTGTTTATTAAACACGTAAATCTTTATAAGGCCTTCATATATCAAGAATGGTTCAAGTGACCCAAGGTAACAACACATTTAACTCATTACAAAATGAAGGAGACTTTACTAATACTAAGAGGGAAACAACTTAGACAAGATGACGCAGTTACTAGGAGTAGGAGGGTCACCTAATTTCTTCTAGGCTTGATCGAACAAATGGGGGTACTTTTCCTTCATCTCTTTTTCCGCTTCCCATGTGGCCTCCTCAACTTGTTGACTTCGCCACAATACTTTAACAGAGGCAACTTCCTTATTTCTCAACTTACGGACTTGCCTATCAAGAATGGCAACTGGAACTTCTTCATATGACAAATTTTCATTAACCTCTATAGCTTCGACCTGGCATGATGGTGGATGGATCTCCAATCACTTTCTTCAACATGGACACATGGAATACCGGATGCACCGATGACATCTCAGGAGGCAACTCTAGCCTATAAGCAACTTGACCAATCCTTTGAACGATCCGATATGGCCCGACATACCTAGGACTCAATTTCCCTTTCTTTCCAAATCGCATGACTCCTTTCATAGGAGATACCCTCAAGAACACCCAATCATCGACTTGAAACTCCAAATCCCTTCGGCGAACGTCTGCATAGGATTTTTGACGACTCTGTGCTGTTTTCATTCTCTCCTGAATAACCTTGATCTTTTCCATAGCTTCGTACACCATATCTGGCCCTAGCAATTCTGCTTCACCTACCTCAAACCACCCGATTGGCGACCTACATCTTCTCCCATACAATGCCTCAAACGGGGCCATTTGAATGCTAGCATGATAGCTGTTATTGTAAGCAAATTCTATCAGTGGCAAGTGTTCATCCCAATTACCTTTAAAATCTAAGACACAAGCCCGCAACATATCTTCAAGCGACTGAATGGTCCGCTCGGCCTGTCCATCGGTCTGTGGATGGAAAGCTGTGCTGAGATTCACCTGAGTTCCCAAACCTTGCTGAAACTTCTTCCAAAAGTTAGCGGTGAACTGAGCCCCGCGATCCGAGATGATAGAAAGTGGAGTGCCATGAAGCCTTACTATCTCTTTGATGTACAATCTTGCATATTGCTCCGCGGTATCAGTGGACTTGACAGGCAGGAAGTGAGCTGATTTGGTGAGTCGATCTACTATCACCCATATTGAATCGAACTTACGCCTGAGTGCGAGGTAACCCTACCACGAAATCCATATTGATCATTGATAATAGGTGAATTTGACTATAATTATACCGTAAATAATCACACTTTATTATAAGAACAATGTTGTTAAGAGGACAAAATGCTTTGATTAGTGTTTGATTGTGTTTTACAGGTACATGTGATGCATTGGATGCTTTAAAAAGCCATTTTGAAGCCATAAGTTGATGAAAAGGCCAAGAGAAGAGCTAAAGTGAAGAGGGTTGGACGAAGCAGTGAAGAAACAGAAGCACTGTTCATCCGCGGTCCACTCGCGGTCGCGGATGAACCGCGAAAAACGAAGCCCTCTGAATCTTGACTGTTCGCGGTCCGCTCGCGGCCGCGAACGAACCGCGGAGGTCCCAGCGGCAGTTATCCTAATTGGACTCTAATTTGTTTTCTTAGCCCTAAAACCTCTATATAAACCCCTAGTTTGCCCCATAGAGGCATGTACTTTATTTCTTCAATACTTTTGCAAGGTTTTAGTAGGAGAGATTCCTCTCAAACTCTTTCTATTATTTTATATCAAGCAATTCTTTATGATTTCAATTATTATTCTTGTTTCTTCAAGCATGAGTAGCTAAATTCTTTTCTAAGGTTTTGATGGAACCTATAGATAGATGAACTTATCGTTTATGTGATTACAAATTGTGACTTAGATTTCTATTTGTTCAACTTCATTCTTATTGTAGTTAATTGGTAGACGTCCCAATTAGCGGTGCCTATTTAGTGTGCATAACTTGGAAAAGAGTGCATATTTAGGTTTATTGTTGAACAACACCACACCTAGGTTATTAGATTAATCTATAATTTTAGGCGTAAAGACGGGGTTAGGAATAACGAAGTCTTGGGTGCAATCTAAAGTGAACTATTCAAATTAAAGCTAGCTAGGGTAGCTCGGGAGAGTGCACTAGTAAATTATTGTAATTGCTCGGGAGAGGGTTACGATACACATAGCGTTCATGATTGATAGAATATATTAACAATTTGTATGAGCATAACGATAAGGGATTCGGTCAATAGGGAAATCAATACCTTAGTCTTTCTCTATATTATTTCATTCAACATTCAATTCTTTCTTTTAAAGCATTCTTTAATTCTTGCAAAGTAGTTGTTCGAATCCACACATACATATATTCAAAGTTTGGGAACTTGATTCGTAAGTACTTTTGGGGTTGTGAAAGTTGCAATTGGTAGGTTAATTCTCTGTGGGATCGATCTTGGACTTATTAAACCAAGTTATATTGACTACAACCGTTGCTTGGACGTGAATCAATTTTGGCGCCGTTTCCGGGGAATTAACGGAATTATCAATTGCCATTACAGAACTTCAAGATTCTTGTGTATTCAGGTTCTTTCTACACTCTACATTGAATATTTTGACGTTTGTTGATTTGGGTATTCGGGTGCATGCCTAGAAAATCTGCAAGGACTGGAGAACTAATTGAAGGACTCTCAGACCCCGAGCAAACTTTCCGGGTGCGCAACAAAGCCATCAAACAAATTCAACAATCTCAACAACCAATCAAACTAGACTTCGACATGGGTGACATGAACGCTCAAAACCAGCAAGCCGGGCTAAACATGCAAGAGGCACAGGAGGCACAAGAAGGTGCATTGTTCGATTGGGCACAACCCACAGCGGATAATTTGGCAACTGCCATCGTTGTGCCAGCAATTCAAGCTGAGTCTTTCCAGATTACCAACAACATGCTTCACTTGTTGCAAAACAAGGGATTATTCTCTGGGTCTCAGGTTGAAGATCCACAGCAGCACCTCAAAAACTTTCTATCAATATGCAAAACACAAAGGCAACCGAATGTAACTCCGGAAGCCATCAGATTACTACTTTTTCCATTCTCAGTTACAGGAGCAGCACAGATATGGCTAAACTCACTCCCAATAAACTCCATTGCAACTTGGGATGAGTTAGTCAAACAATTCCACAACAAGTTTCATCCACCCAACAAAACAGCTCAACAAATTGATGAGATAGTGAGCTTCAAACAAAAACCATTGGAAACACTACATGAAACTTGGGGGAGATTCAAAGGCATGCTTGTTATGTGTCCTCACCATGGGATTCCCGAACAGATGTTGGGTCAAAGGTTCTACATGGGACTTTCAGACAGTATGAAGAATATTGTAGATGCTTCAGCAGGTGGGGCTTTTCCGAGCAAGACTTGGAGAGAAGGCCAAAATTTGCTAGACAAGATGGCTCAAAATTCCGGGTGGACGTCCAGGAATGCTCCTATCACACCAGTAGTACACTCTGTACCTCTGCATCCATCCAACACTCTAGAGGAGAACATGGCAACTTTATTGACACGGATGAGCATCCTAACAAAGAAGGTGGAAGAATCAGGGGTTAAGCAGCAAGTTCACATTGTAGATACTACCAATGGTGGTTTATGCACATCTTGCATTAGCCAACCCATAGGTAATCCATGGGTTGCAGACCAAGAACATCATCATCAACAAGAGGATATGAACTATGTGGCTAACTATGGAGGACAGCGACAAGGTAATCAAAACTGGGGCCAACAGGCTCCAATGCAATACAGACCTCCCCAGCCACAATTCAATGCAGCAGGTATGAGGCCACCACACAACATGGCTCCATATCCTAGACCTCAGAATTTCGGCAATCAGCAGCAGGGATATCATCCACCCCCACCACCACATGGGGGCAGGCATGACGATGGGTTTGCAAGGTTGGAAGCTATGATGCAGCAGGTAATCGGGTCAAATGCCAAAACCAATGAGAGAATAGATGCACATGACGCAACAATCAAAAATATGGAAGTGCAGATGGGGCAGATTGCTATGTCACTAAACAATCGGCCTCAAGGGAAATTACCTGCAGATACTCAAACAAACCCAAAGGACCAAATCCCAAAGCAAATAATGGCAGTGACTCTGAGAAGCGGTAGAGATCTTGATGCTGAGAATGAAAGTGAAAATATTGACAGACAGGCTGAGACACCTGCGCCATTGCACATTGAACTGGAGGAATCCACAGGATTGACAAAAGCCACAGTCCAACCAATTGCTGATAATAAAGAAGCACAACAGGGAGCGGAAAAAGTAGCCGAAAAGGTAGAGCAGCAGATTGATGAGAAAGCGATAGACAAAGATAAATCCCAAGTCACCGGGAAGAAGAGGCCTCCACCACCATTCCCCCAAAGGTTGGCCAAACACCAAAAAGAGGAACAATACAAAAAGTTCTTCGAGATGCTCAAGCAAATCCAGGTAAACATTCCATTAATTGAAGCTTTAAAAGAAATGCCTGGTTATGCTAAGATGATGAAGGATTTGATGTCGCGGAAATTTGATTTCCAAGACTTGGCCACAGTTACACTTACCCAGACTTGTAGTGCAGTAGTCTCCAGACCCATTGCTGAGAAGCTATCTGATCCAGGCAGCTTCACCATCCCATGCACTATAGGGAATTATGCCTTCACTAAGGCTTTATGTGATTTGGGGGCAAGCATTAATCTCATGCCCTTAGTTATCTATAAGAGGTTAGGTATTGGGAGAGCCAGACCCACCTCTATGCTTTTACAGCTTGCTGACAGGACGGTTAAGCGTCCATTTGGTATTATAGATGATGTGCTAATCCAGGTTGGGAAGTTCGTATTTCCCGCCGATTTTGTTATTCTTGATTACAGGGTCGACGAAGAAATTCCCCTAATCCTGGGAAGACCATTCCTAGCTACTGGAAGAGCTATAATTGACTGTGAAACTGGGGAACTCAAGATGAGGTTGAACGATGAGGAGATCATCTTCAATGTGCAAAAATCCATGAGGCGCCCTAGCGAGTTCGCAAATTGCTCTCTAGTTGATGCGGTTGATGTAATAGTGGAAACCGACGATGCAGAATTGACTATCGAAGACCCACTGCAAGCATGCCTGATGAACATGGAAGAAGTAAATGGTGAAAGTCTGGCCGAATGGGTATTATCCTTGGAAGGCAAGGGATTTTGGAAGCGAGAGATCGAATTCGAACCCCTACACCTAGAAAAAAGAGAAAACCCACCAGCAAAGCCATCCATAGAAGAGCCACCGAAGCTTGAACTTAAACCACTACCATCACATCTCGGATATGAGTATTTAGGCCCTAACTCCACATTACCTGTTATTATCTCATCTAGTTTGTTAGATGTGCAGGCTCAAAAGCTTATACAGGTACTCAAGGAATGCAAGACTGCCATCGGGTGGACCATGGCAGACATAAAAGGGATCAGCCCCGCCTATTGCATGCATAAAATCCTCCTGGAAGACGGACATAAACCTTCCAGGGAACATCAAAGAAGGCTGAACCCCAACATGAAGGAAGTGGTGAAGAAGGAGGTAATAAAGTGGCTAGATGCGGGAATAATCTTCCCAATCTCAGACAGCAGCTGGGTGAGTCCGGTCCAATGTGTACCCAAGAAAGGAGGCATGACGGTGGTGAAAAACGACAACAATGAACTGATCTCAACAAGAACCGTCACCGGATGGAGAATATGCATGGACTACAGGAAGTTGAATCTAGCCACCCGCAAAGATCACTTCCCACTTCCCTTCATTGATCAAATGCTTGACAGGTTGGCAGGGAGGTCCCACTTTTGCTTTCTGGATGGATACTCGGGGTACAATCAAATCTCCATAGCCCCCGAAGATAGAGAAAAGACCTCCTTCACATGCCCTTATGGTATCTTCGCCTTCAGGAGGATGCCATTCGGACTATGCAATGCACCTGCCACTTTTCAAAGGTGCATGATGGCTATTTTCACCGACATGGTGGAAGACATTATGGAAGTGTTCATGGATGATTTCTCGGTGGTTGGAAATTCATTCGACGAATGCCTGGCCAATCTGAATAGAGTATTACAAAGATGAATGGAAACAAACTTAGTACTAAGCTGGGAGAAGTGCCACTTTATGGTGCAAGAAGGTATAGTACTTGGGCACAGGGTTTCAAGCAAAGGCATTGAGGTGGACCGTGCTAAAGTCGACATCATTGCAAAGTTGCCTCCACCAACATCCGTCAGGGCCATAAGAAGCTTTCTTGGACACGCCGGTTTTTACCGGAGGTTCATTAAAGACTTCTCCAAAATATCAAACCCTCTTTGTAAGTTACTTGAAAAAGATCACCCTTTTGTTTTTTCTGATAAATGCAAGATTGCTTTTGAGGAACTGAAGAAGAGGTTGGCCACATCACCCATCATCATTGCCCCAGACTGGGAGCAACCTTTTGAGTTAATGTGTGATGCAAGTGACTATGCAGTGGGGGCAGTGCTGCGCCAAAGGAACGATAAGCTGATGCATCCAATATACTATGCAAGCAGAACTCTGAATGGAGCACAGCTAAACTACACAGTGACGGAAAAGGAGATGCTAGCGGTTGTGTTTGCATTCGACAAATTTCGGTCCTATCTCATAGGATCAAAGGTAATCGTCTACACAGACCATGCATCTTTAAGATATCTAATTGATAAAAAGGACTCTAAGCCACGCCTAATTCGTTGGGTGTTGCTTCTCCAAGAGTTCGACCTCGAAATCAGAGATAGAAAAGGCACTGAGAATCAAGTAGCCGACCATTTGTCAAGACTTGAAGGAGCTGAACTTGTCAAAGAGAGTGGGGAAATTCTGGAAACTTTTCCAGACGAGCAATTGCTCACAACTACTTTCCTGAAAGCTCCATGGTATGCTGACTACGCTAATTATCTGGCCAGTGGCATTGTTCCTTATGACCTATCATCGGTCCAGAGGAAAAGATTTTTTCGTGAAAGTCGGCATTATTATTGGGATGAACCATACTTGTTTAGGATATGTCTTGATAACATGATCCGGAGATGCGTCCCCGAGATAGAACAATCTTCCTGTTTTGTAGGCATGTCACGCTTCAGCATACGGCGGGCACTTTGGAGGAATTCGTACAGCTGCCAAAATACTCGAGGCCGGTTTCTATTGGTCGACAGTATTTAAGGATGCACACTTGTGGGTGAAAGGTTGCAACGAATGTCAACGCACCGGAAACATCTCTCGGCGTCATGAGATGCCAATGAATCCAATTCAGCAGGTGGAAGTATTCGATGTCTGGGGAATAGATTTCATGGGGCCCTTCATTAGCTCATACGGAAATAAGTACATACTTGTTGCTGTTGATTACGTGTCCAAATGGGTGGAAGCTGCAGCACTACCTACCAATGATGCTAAGGTGGTAGTGGGATTTTTGAAGAAGAATATTTTCACCCGGTTTGGGACTCCAAGGGCCATCATTAGTGACGGGGGCACACACTTTTGCAACCGAGCCTTTGAGAAATTATTGGCCAAGTATGATGTTAAACACAAGGTGGCCACTCCATATCACCCGCAAACTAGCGGACAAGTTGAGGTCTCCAACAGGGAGATTAAAAGTGTATTGACCAAAACAGTGAACGCTACAAGAACCGACTGGTCCAGGAAGCTCGATGACGCACTATGGGCATATAGAACAGCATTCAAAACACCCATTGGCATGTCTCCTTAAAAATTGGTGTTCGGAAAAGCTTGTCACTTACCGGTTGAATTAGAACATAAAGCGTGGTGGGCACTGAAACAATTGAATCTCAACTTGGAGGAAGCAGGTAAAGCAAGGTTGACCGGATTACATGAGTTGGAAGAATTTCGGTATCTAGCATTTGAAAATACAAGATTGTATAAAGAGAGGATGAAGCGGATCCATGATCAAAATATAGTTGAGCGTACCTTCAAAAATGGGGACAAGGTACTACTATACAATTCAAGATTACGACTGTTCCCAGGTAAATTGAAATCAAGGTGGTCAGGACCCTTCAAGGTAATTGAGGCATTTGAGTCCGGAGCTGTGGAAATTCAAACTATGGATGGATCATGTACCTTTAAGGTAAACGGACAGAGGTTGAAACAATACATAGGCCTGGATGACATGGAGGACAAGATAGAATTGCATTTGAATGAACCTCAAAGGTCCAGCGAGCCGTAAAATGCGCTAAGCTGAGTCGTGCCGCGACGTTAACTCAGGCGCTACGTGGGAGGCAACCCACGAACATGTTGTAAGTAATTTAATATTAGTAGTAAGTAATAAGGATTAAAAGAAAAAAAAACAAATAAAAATCTTTTGCTGAAGCAGTCGAATTTTTTTTCATAACGGAGCACTGTCCGCGGTCCACTCGCGAACCGCGGCTGAACCGCGGACAAATACCCTCTCTAAACTTCTCTGTTCGCGGTCCATCCGCGGTCGCGAGCCAACCGCGAAAAAATGCCTTCTCTGAATCTCGACTGTTCGCGGTCCATCCGCGGCCGCGAACGAACCGCGAACAGTCGCGGTCAGTTCCGCGGTCGGCAAAATTTCAAGTTTTTTTTTTATTTTTTTCCTCCCCCCTTTTCTAAACCCTAAAATAACTTAACCCCCCTTCCCCATAACCCAAAACAGCCGCCCCTCCCCTCTCAAATCCCTCTCTCTCTAAATTCAAAACCTCTCCCTTCTCTCTAAAAATCCCCATCCCTCTCTTCTACAAATCATCCCTTTCTTCCACCCCACTTCTCCATTACTATAACTTGTAAGTTTCTTTACTTCTCTCTTTTATTTTGCTCCATTTTTTTTAGGTTTTGATTGTTTAGTTTGTATAAATATTTAGTTAGTCTTAGTTAGGGTCTATTCATGAACGTTGCTTGATTTATCATTGTGCTTTTAATCTTGCCATGAAATTACTTTAAGGAACATTGTTCTACGATTGATGTTGGGAGAAGAATGGGTGTTGGGTTGTTAATTGTGTTGATTTTATGACTTGGAAACCCTAATAGTAGTTCTACTATATATATGTGTTGGTTGGTTAAGTTAGGGCACATTACATTGAGCCTAATAGACTAATGGTAATTAGGAGACATAATGCCAACTTTTACAATGGTTATTGAATACTTTTTGGGATGGACTAAGTAAATAGGATGTGTGCCAAGAACTAAGTGTGGGGTTCGCAATTGGGCATGTAGGGAATAGTGAGATAAAGAGTTTGCGAGAATTACACATAGTTGATGGTTAATTGTGAATTATCAAGGATGGCGAAGTCTGAGTAGCCTTCCACTAACTAACAGTTTATACACTTTTTGGCTATCTTAATTGTACAGGATCATGGCTCCAAAGAGATCACGACATGGTGCTAGCTCATCCAGGCAACCAACTTATGATGAATCTCGGTTTGCCGATGAAGGGGCGGAAAATGCATTTAACATCAAAGCGAACAAAAAGTGGCTTCAAGAGGTTGAAGTGGACAGAATAGCCATCCGCTCGGAAAAGCCGGAAATGTATGATGAGATCCGACGGCGAGAGATGGAGTTCCTTTTTGAAACACCCACTACAGTAAACAAGATGCTGGTCAGAGAATTCTATGCCAACGCCCCATACTCCTCGGTGAGACGAGTTTTCGTCAGAGGTAAGCATGTAAATGCTCATATTCCCACCATTCGGCAAGTACTTCGCCTACCACTACACACGAGTGATATTGATTATTATCATGATAGGCCCGGTGTCACATGGGACATGTTAATTGAGGCCTTATGTGTAGATGGTGTTCCCGTATGGATTCGAAACCAAACTCTGCATTCTAACTGTTTCACTCACATTGCCAAATGTTGGTTTTCTATAATTTGCAACCGCATTCTGCCCTCAAGTAACACTACAGGATGTTAACTTTAATAGGGCTGCGTTGACTTGGTGTTTGGTAACACACCGGGATGTTGATATTGCCCGGGTTATTAGTGACGAGATGGTATTGAGGGGATCCCTCACTGCCAAGGGTTTCTATTACCCATCTCTTGTCACTACCTTGTGTCTCCTCAACCACACCCCAGTTCATGAGACTGACGGTGAGCTACTACCAAAAGCTCCATTTAGAGCTGCTACTATTCGGGTTGGACGAGACACCACACCCATTGACTTAGATGATGATGATGATCCTGTACCGGAGGCCCGGCCAGCCACTCCATGGATTCAGCTGGACCCTCCAGACCTGCTCCTCGCGGAGCAAGCATGTCTAGATCCGACTCCACACGACCTATGCTGAGGTCAATGGAGGAGGAAGTGGCTGCTCTACGCACTTCAGTTGACGGTCTACACACACGACTAGATGCCATGTCAACTAGGCAAGCCCGGTCGGAGAACAAATTTATGGCATGGTTCAGAGCACTTGGGAGAGCATGCCATGTCGACCCATCCACTGTTTCCGACTCCGAGTGAGTCACAGGTAAGTTTTCTTAAACCCCATTGTGCTTTCATATTGTTTATACCATGAGGACATGGCATATTTTTAAGTGTGGGGTGGGAAACTTATCTTGTACATGATGTATATATTAGTGTAGTAAGTAATATAAAATAAAAAAAATACAAAAAAATCATAAAATTTTAAAAAATCCAAAAATATGAGTAGAGGACTCTTCCCTGATGACGGACTATTTAGGACAAGTACTCTGGAGGGAAGTAGTCCACGTAGGAATTTTTCTTTCCTTTATTTTTTTTTAGGTAGTGTATCATCTCACCCTTGGTTTTTCTTTTGACCACGGTTCTTTTCCAAGGATTTTTATTTGAACCGGGTTAGGTAGATTTTTTTTTTCTCTTAGGATTAGAGGTAAAAGGGCAACATGTAACTCCAAATATGCACATTAGCAAAAGCGTAAATTGAACTTGAGAATGTATCATCTAGACTTGATTGTAGAATCTCAATATGCCTTAAATTGCACAATAATGCTTGCTTGAACATTGATAGGATTTTGTAGATAAACCGGATTCCAAATGAGTTGCATGCCATGTGTGTGTGAGGTTTTTACTTACATTGTATGTTGTACATGATTCCTAGAACTTGCCTTGTGTGTTTGCAAAGCGAAATAGAAGTTGTTTGGTTGTAGAGAGGATAGAGGCATTTCTTTGTGTAACCCCATATATCAATAGACATGAATTCACCCGTACATTATATCTTAGTTAACCCCTTTGAGCTTTAAGCCTATTTCTTTGATAACCCTTGAATGTTCTTCAAATTATTATATTTGTTCTACTTTACCGCTTAGAAGCACTTGTATTGTAATGAATATGCAAAAGTTTAAGTGTGGGGTGAAGGGAAATTGAAAAGGGAAAATCAAGAATGAATGATAGAAAATAGTAAGCTGGCCAAAATAATATAAATGTGTTGCAAAGCAATGAGAAAAAGAGCTATATCAATGTATATATGAAAATTACAAAAGCCAGTTACACCAACAAAAGAAAAATGGGGATTAAAAGCCAATAAAGGTGAATAAATGTTTTCGGGAGACATAAGGGAGAAAACTAAAAGGGAAAGTGGTGAAAGAGAAAAGAAAAGTGCTTAGGGAGGTTAGTCACTACACCCAAAAGTATCCTACCCGTCCCATAGCCTACATTACAACCCGTAAAGACCTCTTGATCTATGATTGGATAACTCGATTAGTGGAGTATTACACTAGGGGCAAGCTTATGGTGTGTCTGTACTCATATAAATGTTCTTTGTTGAGAGTGAGTGAATTTTTCTGATATCTATAAGTTCCATGTATTTGAATTGTTAATATGTGGGAACTTCTCTCAAATAACTTTTGTAAGGGCATGTAATTCAAGAGGAAGAAGGTAAATTTGCAAGATTTTGGTAATAAGTAGAGTAAGTAATAACGTGCGGGCATGAGAATTTACAGTTAAGTAAAGATTATGCATATCTTAGGTTGTTCATGTATAATAGCTTTTGTGACATATTTTGGGGGAGACAAAATTTTTTTTGGCCTAAGGTGTGATTAAAGGTTGCTCGAGGACGAGCAAAGGTTTAAGTGTGGGGTATTGATAATAGGTGAATTTGACTATAATTATACCCTAAATAATCACACTTTATTATAAGAACAATGTTGTTAAGAGGACAAAATGCTTTGATTAGTGTTTGATTGTGTTTTACAGGTACATGTGATGCATTGGATGCTTTAAAAAGCCATTTTGAAGCCATAAGTTGATGAAAAGGCCAAGAGAAGAGCTAAAGTGAAGAGGGCTGGACGAAGCAGTGAAGAAACAGAAGCATTGTTCATCCGCGGTCCACTCGCGGTCGCGGATGAACCGCGAAAAACGAAGCCCTCTGAATCTTGACTGTTCGCGGTCCGCTCGCGGCCGCGAACGAACCGCGGAGGTCCCAGCGGCAGTTATCCTAATTGGACTCTAATTTGTTTTCTTAGCCCTAAAACCTCTATATAAACCCCTAGTTTGCCCCATAGAGGCATGTACTTTATTTCTTCAATACTTTTGCAAGGTTTTAGTAGGAGAGATTCCTCTCAAACTCTTTCTATTATTTTATATCAAGCAATTCTTTATGATTTCAATTATTATTCTTGTTTCTTCAAGCATGAGTAGCTAAATTCTTTTCTAAGGTTTTGATGGAACCTATAGATAGATGAACTTATCGTTTATGTGATTACAAATTGTGACTTAGATTTCTATTTGTTCAACTTCATTCTTATTGTAGTTAATTGGTAGACGTCCCAATTAGCGGTGCCTATTTAGTGTGCATAACTTGGAAAAGAGTGCATATTTAGGTTTATTGTTGAACAACACCACACCTAGGTTATTAGATTAATCTATAATTTTAGGCGTAAAGACGGGGTTAGGAATAACGAAGTCTTGGGTGCAATCTAAAGTGAACTATTCAAATTAAAGCTAGCTAGGGTAGCTCGGGAGAGTGCACTAGTAAATTACTGTAATTGCTCGGGAGAGGGTTACGATACACATAGCGTTCATGATTGATAGAATATATTAACAATTTGTATGAGCATAACGATAAGGGATTCGGTCAATAGGGGAAATCAATACCTTAGTCTTTCTCTATATTATTTCATTCAACATTCAATTCTTTCTTTTAAAGCATTCTTTAATTCTTGCAAAGTAGTTGTTCGAATCCACACATACATATATTCAAAGTTTGGGAACTTGATTCGTAAGTACTTTTGGGGTTGTGAAAGTTGCAATTGGTAGGTTAATTCTCTGTGGGATCGATCTTGGACTTATTAAACCAAGTTATATTGACTACGACCGTTGCTTGGACGTGAATCAATCATCTCCCATTTCCACCTTGGTATTTCTATAAGCTGAGTTAATCCTCCAGGCCGTTGATGCTCGGCCTTCACTTGTTGACAGTTCGGACATTTAGCTACAAAGCTTGCCACATCTCTTTTCATACCGTTCCACCAATAAACCTCCTTGAGATCGTGATACATTTTCGTTGAACCGGGGTGCACAGAATACCTGGAAGTATGAGCCTCTGCCATCACTCTTTCCCGAAGCTCGTCCACATCCGGAACACATAGCCTATCTTGACACCGCAATACACCATCTTCGCTGCTGAGCACCAATGCTGAGGTCTTGTCATTCATGACTGCTTCCTTCACCCGAACCAATGCTGGATCCATGAACTGTTTTTCCTTGATTTCCGCGACCAATGATGATTCTGCTCCATTATGCACCAAGATATCCCCCTCGTCCGACGCCGAAATACGAACCCCCAAGCTGGCTAATTGGTAAACCTCTCGAGCCAGGGGTCCCTGATCCACACCCAAATGAGCCAAACTACCCATGGATTTTCGACTAAGAGCGTCGGCTACCACATTTGCCTTTCCTGGATGGTACAATATGTCCATATCATAGTCCTTGAGTAGTTCTAACCACCGCCGCTGTCTCAGATTCAGCTCTTTCTGCTTGAACAAATACTGGAGGCTCTTGTGGTCTGAAAACACATCTACATGAACCCTATAAAGATAGTGTCGCCATATTTTCAAGGCAAACACAACAGCTGCAAGTTCTAAATCATGCGTCGGATAATTCTTCTCGTGATTCTTGAGTTGCCTGGAAGCGTAAGATATGACTTTCCCGTG
This sequence comes from Nicotiana noctiflora, assembly GCA_032618575.1. Taxonomy (NCBI): domain Eukaryota; kingdom Viridiplantae; phylum Streptophyta; class Magnoliopsida; order Solanales; family Solanaceae; genus Nicotiana; species Nicotiana noctiflora. The sequence goes on from JASVEL010007965.1 coordinate 37,086, forward strand.
CTGCATCAATACACATCCCAAACCAACCTTGGAGGCATCACAATAACCCACAACTCCCTCTGTGCCTTCTGGAAAGGCCAATACTGGTGTCGAGGTCAATCTTGACTTCAACTCTTGGAAACTTTTCTCACAAGCATCGGACCACTGGAACTTCACTGCCTTCTGCGTCAGTTTTGTCAATGGGGAAGCGAGGGTTGAGAATCCCTCTACAAATCTCCGATAGTACCCTGCCAAACCCAAGAAGCTACGAATCTCTGTCGGGTTCGTGGGTCTAGGCCAATCTTTCACTGCCGCAATCTTCTGAGGATCCACCATAATTCCCTCACTGGAAATAACATGCCCTAGAAAAGCTACGGACTTCAACCAAAACTCACATTTTGAGAACTTGGCATACAATTGATGCTTGAAGAAGGGTCTGCAATGCTGCTCTGAGGTGAACGGCATGATCTTCCCCGCTCCGAGAGTAGATGAGAATATCGTCAATGAATACAATCACAAAGGAATCTAGGAATGGCTTGAAAACCCGATTCATAAGGTCCATGAAAGTTGTTGGGGCGTTGGTTAGCCCAAAAGACATAACCAAAAACTCAAAGTGACCATAACGAGTTCTGAAGGCGGTCTTAGGAATATCCTGCTCCCTGATTTTCAACTGGTGGTACCCAGACCGTAAATCAATCTTTGAGAAGAACCTCGCTCCCTGCAATTGGTCAAACAGATCATCCACTCGAGGCAATGGATATTTATTCTTAATGGTGACTGTGTTAAGCTGCCGATAATCAATACACATTCGAAGTGACCCATCCTTCTTTCTGACAAAGAGAACCGGAGCACCCCATGGCGACACACTCGGTCGTATGAACCCTTTCTCTAATAAATCCCTCAGTTGCTCCTTTAACTCCCTTAACTCTGCTGGCGCCATTCTGTAAGGTGGAATGGATATTGGCTGAGTATCCGGCAATACATCAATTCCGAAATCAATCTCCCTATCCGGCGGGATGCCTGGAAGCTCATCTGGAAACACTTCAGGAAATTCATTCACAATTGGCACGGACTCGAGGGTAGGCACCTCCGAGGTGGTGTCCGTTACCCGAACCAGGTGATAGATACACCCCTTCTTAATCATCTTCGAAGCCTTAAGGTAGGAAATAAACCTACCCCTTGGCACTACACCATTTCCTCTCCATTCAATAACTGGCTCGTTAGGGAACTCGAGCCTCATAACTCTCGTCCGACAGTCAAGCTTGGCAAAGCACGAATAGAGCCAATCCATCCCCATAATTACATCAAAATCTACCATCCCAAGCTCAATAAGATCAGCTGTGGTATCACGACCACCCACTGTAACAACACAATTCCTATAGACTCGTGAGGCTGTAATAGAATCACCAATAGGAGTCGACACAGAGAACGGCTCATGAAGTTGTTCGGGTTCTAATCCAAAACTTGAAGCAATGAATGGAGTGACATAAGATAAGGAGGACCCTGGATCAATAAGGGCATAGCAATTAATAGTCTGAACAGACAGGATACCCGTAACAACATCTGGAGAAGCCTCGGCATTTTGGCGGCCACTCAATGCATAGAATCGGCTAGGTCCACCCCTACCCTGAGCTCCACCCCTAGCTGCACCACGCCCCGCTGATGCTGTAGTACGCGCTGATGATGTAGCAGCTGAAGAACCGGATGACTGAGCGGATCCCCTACCTATACCCTGACGGGGTGCACGGCAGTCCCGCTGAATGTGACCTCTCACCCCGCACCCGAAGCACACTGGAAGGTCAAGGTAGCAAGTTTTCGTATGAAATCTCCCACACTTGGGGCATGTAGGTCTCCCCTGCTGCTGGGATCTCACCCCAGGATGACCAGACCTGACGAGACCTCCTGCTGTCTGAACCAGGTCTCGAGTAACTGCTCTGCTGATGACTGTGCACGGATGGCGGTGCACTCGCGGAGGACTGAGCATATGACTGGGATGGCCCTGATGACCCCTTCCCTGGAAGTGATCTCCCCGAACGACCCATTGACCGGGCCCTGTTGCTACTTTCTCTTTCTGCACGAATCTTCAATTTCCTGGCCTCCGTGGCCTGAGCAAACCCCACAATCCTCCCATAGTTCATGTCTGAGTGCAAAGCTGCTGTGGCGGCCTCATTCACCACCAAAGGGCTAAGGCCCCTGAACAAACCGTCGAACCCGGGCATCCATGGTCGACACTAAATGAGGACCATACTTGGACAACCTTACGAACTCCATGTGATACTCCCAAACACTCATACTGCCCTGCTTGAGGACCTCGAACTCCGTGGCGCGGGCTGCCATCACCTCGGCAGGCAAGAAGTGGTCCATAAATGCATCTACGAACTCATCCCATCTGGCCGGAGGGCTCCCTTCCTCACGGGAATCCTCCCACATTTCGAACTATGAACGTGCCGCTCCCTTCAGCCTGTAAGAGGCCAACTCTACCCCCTCTATATCTGTAGCCTTCATCACTCCGAGGGTCTTGTATATCTCATCAAGGAATTCCTGTGGGTCAGCCTCTGGATCGGTACCTGAAAATTCTGGAGGGGCCAATCGCAAGAACTGGTGGACTCTGGAGCCAAAGGAATCTCCCTGTCCGCTGGAGGATGCAGGGGCATCATGGGATCTCTGGGCCTAGGCGGCCACTAGCTGTGTTAACATATGGATGGCTCCCCTAAGATCTTCATTAGAGATACCAGAGCCCGAAGCGGGAACTGTATTTGAGTCAGGAACACTGGCAGGAGGAATGGTGGCATCCTCTGCCGCAGCTGGAATAGGGACACTTGGGTTTTGAACAGATGGGTCAGGCAAATTCGGGACCGGTGGGTCATTCTCTCCCACGGCATCGGGTACATGATTAACAGCTGCACTTGGGCCGGCATTGGCCCTAAGGCCGAGTCTAGCCTTCTTCTTAGGTGCCATATTCTGAAAATTTGGGAACAAGGCGCGAATTAGACACAGATATCTCCACATTGCACTTTACCGCACGATATAGATTAACAAAGAAGTAGGTAAATTCCTAAATGCTCGTGTAGCCCCCTACTTATATGATGTGGTCGACAACACACCTATAAGAAGGGCACTACTAGACACGGCTCCGAGACATCCTAGGACACTTTAAAAACCATAGGCTCTGATACCAAGTTTGTCACGCCCCAAATCGAGGAACATGATCGGCGCCTGACCGGGTTGCCCCAGTCAAGCGGACCTGGGTGCCTTTCATTCCTACGCGTTACCCCTGTGATGACTGTTTCTCATTAACCAAATATATTACTAATCATAATTGGTTTCACATTAAACAAATAAAACGATACGAGTGATTCATTAACAAGATTTCAATTTTTACAACGCCCGACCTAACACAATATATATACATAAGACTGGAGTCCCACAGTTTACATGTCTACAGAGCCTCTAGGATACAAAAAGGGAAATACAATACTTGCCGGTAACAAGGCTCCGGCTATACCTTACAAAACCAAAATGAAATCTAAACCGAGTGGCATGAACCACACAAGGCCCCAGAGGAAGAAAGGGGCTCACCAAAACGGGCAGTGGAAGGAGAAGGATACTACTGCCGATGAGCTGAAGTGCCTGCTACTGATCCACCTACAATCATGACACGAATGTAGCGCCCCGGCAAAAGGGACGTCAGTACACTTGAATTGTACTGGTATGTATGGACAAACTTTGTCCCAAGTAAACTCAAGCCATTAAATTACATCAACAATTAATTAAGCCAACCAACCATATTTCCACATTTTCCTCATTTCAAATAATTCTCACACAAAGTACTTTCTACGATCAACCAATTTAACAATAACCAATCAATCACGTAAAGCACAAGTAGTCAAACAAAGGGGCAATCAGTGCCCCGCAAACTCTCCTGCTGTCTCCTTTCACAATTTCACATTATTGATTTTTGTATCAATTTTCGATAGCGATTTCGATCGCTTTCCATCCTTATTGCCCCTGACCACCCTTATTACCTCGGCCACCCTTATCACCCCAACCCACACCTTATTTCCCCACGTTGCGGCGCGCAACACGACCCTACCTTACAGTTGAAAACACAACAATTTCAAACAGCGCAGATAAGGCACTACACACAATTTCAACAAGTTCAAATAAGCAACTTACACATTGGTTCATGTTCCCAATTTCTTCTCAAGCCAATATCAAAACCAAGTTACAAGTATTCCAAAATCGAAAATGCCCACATAATCATGTTCAACAATTTACCACAATTAAGGTGTTTCAAATTCCTTCCACGATAAGCCAAATATGCCATCACAATGGTTGTTCCCAATTCTTTACCAATCTCGATTACCTTTTTATCTTTCAATCCATATTTCATACCACACTACACGTAGTTCAACATCAATCAAATACTTAACAAGGAAATCAAAGAATTACGTAAAATTTCTCAATTTGACACATGCCAAAACAATTCGCACACATTTGGGCGATTTTACAAGAATCAAAATTAGCCATACATACCTGGTGATGAGTTTTCTTCCGTTAACTTTCTACTTTATGCTTACCCAAGATATCCTACTCTTGCCAACCTTGTTCTTGAAGACTCTTACTTCTACTCACTTCTTTTTACTAGAAATCAAGTTCAATAATCATGCATGAGTGTAAAAATTCTATTTTTAAAAGCTATTATATGCAAACCTCTCTTTACCCAATTAAAACTGAAAATCAAAGAAAATAGTTAGGGTTTTTACCTTGAAAAGATTGGGGATGTTGAATCCTTGCCCTAAGATCCCTTGGAATTAAGATGGTTGGAACAATCTTTGAAGATGAAAGATTTCTCTCTCTAAAAACCCTCTCTTCTCTCTCTAATTTTTGGTAAGATAAAATGATAAAACGAAGAAGAAGTGTGTTATATTAAAGAAGAGATCGGGTCAAAATGTTACAAAAATCTGGGCCGGGGTCAATTATGCGATGCACTATGCGACCGCAGAATCAACATGCGGTCCGCATAGTGACCGCAGAATTGCCCCAAATTTTACACAGGTTCTGTTAAGGAATGCGGTCACTATGCGGACCGCATGTTGATTCTGCGATCGCAAAGTGCACCACAGATTTGACATGCGATCGCATATCGACCGCACTTTTGACACGATTTTTGGGAAACTCTCTGGAACGTTTTGCGGCAAGAATGCGGTCCGCATGTCAGGTTTGCGGTCGCATTCTTGACCGCATATTTGACATTTTTCGGAAAAATTAATTCTCTACATTTTTGAAACTTAAATCACTACCAAGGGTCCGAACCACGCATTCCTAACACATTATTCGGACCATGACACCACAGCTACTAGTTTTTATGCACAAAAATTTTTACGAGGAGAGCTTTCAGAAGCTCAAGACAGCTTTGACCACAGCTCCAGTATTAGTATTGCCATCGACTTCAGGTTCATATACCGTTTATTGTGATGCCTCGAGAGTGGGGATAGGTTGTGTGTTGATGTAGGAAGGTAAGGTGATTGCTTATGCTTCTCGGCAGTTGAAGCCACATGAGAAGAACTATCCTGTTCATGATTTGGAGCTAGCCGCCATTGTTCATGCCTTGAAGATTTGGAGGCACTATTTGTACGGCGTGTCTTGTGAGGTGTATACCGACCATCGTAGCCTCCAGCACTTGTTCAAACAGAAAGACCTTAATTTGAGACAACGGAGATGGCTAGAGTTGCTGAAGGATTATGACATTACTATATTATATCATCCAGGGAAGGCCAATGTGGTGGCCGATGCTTTGAGCCGGAAGGCGGTCAGTATGGGGAGCTTGGCATATATTCCAGCTGAGGAGAGACCATTTGCTTATGATGTTTAGGTGCTAGCCAATCGGTTAGTGAGGTTAGATATTTCGGAGCCCAGCCGGGTATTGGCTTGTGTTGTATCTCGGTCATCTCTATATGATCGTATTCGTGAGCGCCAGTATGATGATCCACATTTGGCTGTCCTTAGGGACACAGTTCAGCATGATGATGCTAGAGATGTCACCATTGATAGTGACGGCGTATTGAGGATGCAGGGCCGGATATGTGTGCCCAATGTTGATGGCCTTCGTAAGTTGATTCTGGAGGAGGCCCATAGCTCGCAGTATTCTATCCATCCAGGAGCCGCGAAGATGTATCAAGATTTGAAACAGCACTATTGGTGGAGAAAGATGAAAATGGACATTGTCAGACATGTAGCACGGTGCCTCAACTGTCAGCAGGTTAAGTACGAGCATCAGAGGCCCGGCGGTGTATTTCAGCGCATTGTTATTCCTGAGTGGAAATGGGAAAGGATCACTATGGACTTTGTTACTGGACTCCCTCGGACGGCGAGGAAGTTTGATTCTGTATGGGTGATTGTGGATAGACTGACCAAGTCAGCTCACTTCATTCCAGTTAGTACTACCTACTCATCGGAGCGGTTGGCAGCGATCTTCATTCGAGAGATTGTTCAATTGCATGGGGTTCCAGTGTCTATCATATCCGACAGGGGTACTCAGTTCACTTCTCAGTTTTGGAGAGCATTTCAGCGAGAGATGGGTACACGAGTTGAGTTGAGTACAACATTTCACCCCCAGACAGATGGGCAGTCTGAGCGTACTATTCAGATCTTGGAGGATATGTTGCGAGCTTGTGTGATTGATTTTGGTGGTTCGTGGGATGAATTCCTACCACTTGCTGAGTTTGCCTACAACAATAGTTATCAGTCGAGTATTCAGATGGCCCCGTATGAGGCATTGTATGGCAGGCGATGTAGATCCCCCGTGGGATGGTTTGAGCCTGGTGAAGATAGATTGATAGGGACTGAGTTAGTCCAAGATGCTCTGGATAGAGCAAAGTTGATCCAGGAGAGGCTTCGTACAGCACAGTCTCGCGAGAAGAGTTATGCGGACCGTAGAGTTCGAGAGTTGTCTTTCATGGTTGGTGACAGAGTATTGTTGAAGGTTTCACCTATGAAGGGTGTCATGAGGTTTGGGAAGAAAGGAAAGTTGAGTCCCAGGTACATTGGTCCTTTTGAGATACTTAGGAGAGTTGGAGAGGTGGCATATGAGTTGGCCTTGCCGCCCGGCTTATCCAGCGTTCATCCAGTATTCCATGTGTCTATGCTCCGAAGTACATTGGAGATCCGTCTCATGTATTAGATTTCAGTACCATTCAACTTGATGGTGATCTATCCTATGATGTGGAGCCTATTGCCATTTTGGGACGTCAGGTGAGAAAATTGAGGTCTAAGGAGATTGCACCAGTTAAGGTTCAGTGGAGAGGTCGACCCGTGGAGGAGGCCACTTGGGAGATCGAGCGGGAGATGCGGAGCGGATATCCTCACTTGTTTGAGACTTCAGGTATGTTTCTTGACCCGCTCGAGGACGAGCGTTTGCTTAAGAGAGGGAGAATGTGACGACCCGGCCCGTCGTCACGGGAATTACCACCCCGTTATGTTGAAATTGTATGTTTTATGCTTTTATATCAGTGTTAAAGTATATCGGGTGATTTAGGAGTGATTTGGATTGAAAATGAGGCATATAGCCTTTTTGAAGGAGACTTGAATAAGGAAAGTCAACTCAGAGTTGACTATTTGGTTAGAGGGCTCGGAATCAGGTTCTGATGATTCGGTTAGTTCCGGGAGGTGATTTGTGACTTAGGGGAACGATCGGAATTGAATTTGGAGGCCCGATGTAGAAATAGGCTTGAAATGGCTAAGGTTGAATTTTGGCGAAATCCGAACGGTAGGTGAGATTTTGATCCGGGGGTCGGAATGGAATTCCGACAGTTGCAGTAGCTCCGTTAGGTGATTTTGGATGTGCCTGCAAAATTTCAGGTCATTCGGACGTCGTTTGGTCGAGTTTTTGATCGAATGTGTAATTCGGAAAGTTTTAAGAAATTTAGGCTTGAATCCGTGTGTAATTGGTGATTTTGATGTTTAGGATGGTGTTTTTATGATTGGAACAAGTTCGTATCGTGTTTTGGGGTATGTTGGTGGTTTTTGTTGGGGTCCCGGGGGCCTCGGGGTGAATCCGGACCATTATCCGGCATTTGGAAGCAAGAAGTGACCTGCTGTAATCTGCAGATCACTGGGTAGTGTTTTGGCCTTCGCGTTCGCGAGGGCAAGGCCCGCGTCCACGTAGGCCAGGTCCAGCATGCTTCGCGTTCGCGAGGGAGGTAGCGCGTTCGCATATTGGAAAGGCTGGGAAGCTTCGCGAACGCGTGAGTGAAGGTCGTGTTCGCGTATGAGGGAGTTAGGACGCATCGCGTTCGCGTGGTTTTAGGCCGCGATCGCGAAGAAGGAATTGGCGAGGCAACGCGTTCGCGTGGGAGACTACGCGTTCGCGTAGAGTAATAATCTGGAGGCTGGGAAGTTGACCTTCGCGGATGCGTGAAGGAGTGACGCGTTCACGATGAAGAAGAGGAAAAAGGCATCGCGTTCGCGTGAGAGGAGTCGCGAACGCGATGAAGAAAATAGGCTGGCAGTGAAGTTAAGTTCAAAACAGAACCAGTCGCGGGTTTAATACCCAAAACCCCCATTTTTGAGTTGCAAGAGAAGAAATTGACGGGATTGCTGGGAAATCATCGGAGTTTCGTTGGAGGTAAGTTTTGTGGCTTAATTACATCATTTTAACATGAAATCCTTGGTTAAATCCCTGTAAATGGAAGATTAAAGGTGGGTTTGAGCCATAGGCCTAAATTAAAGAAAAACACTGATTTGAGTGGGCAAATAGAGTCCGATTTTGGTAAATTTTATATGCCTAGACTCGTACCGAGATGAGGGTTCCGAATATGTGACTTTTGTAATTTTTCGACAAGCGTACCGAAAGTCGGGTTTTGACAACTTTGGGAATTTTGATGTAAATTGAGTTGTATTGATTGGGTGTCGTCCCATTGGCCTAATTTGTTGTATTTCTACCGTATTTGATCAGATTCTACGCGTGCGGAGCTTGATTCTCGTGGCAAGGGCATTGCGGAGTAGTCGTCGTGCCGTATTGAGGTGAGTAATAGATGTGGGTGATGACCAGCGGGTTCGAAACCCCGGTATACCATTTTGTGACGCTGTATAGTGGCGAGACACGTACTCTCTTATGAGTGCGGGGTCGATTGTGATTGGGGACTATGACTTAGTCCGACTTGTTGATACTGTATTATGATATTAGGCTATTCTTGAGCCGTCGAACCTCCTTCTCGGATGGTTGCATATTGTATATTGTGATAATGGCCACTCTTGAGCCGAGGAACCCCCTTCTTGGGCGGTTGAGTATACTTGTGGGCCATGAGCCAGTTATTGGATCCCGCGGGGATCGTTATCATTGTCTTATCATATTGACATGCTAGTTAACTACTAGTCCGCAGCTATTTCTGTTATCATGTTATTTCCAAATCTCTGGAACTTGATATTTCTGTTTTCAACTGAAAAATGATAAAAGATGTTTCAAAACTACTTTTGAGCCTGCGAGGCTGTGATTGCATATTAGCTGACTAGTAGTGGATCGGGCTGTGCGCCGCAGCAATACATATGTCGGATCGGATTGCACGCGCGCAGTGATATTGTGCTTGGGCTGTAGGAGCCCCTCCGGAGTCTGAACCCCCACAGTGAGCACGGGTACCCAAATTGGATCGGGCTACGCGCCATAGAGGTCATGTCATGCATTGCATTGCATTTAGCTACATCTGCTAGCTGTTATACTGTTTTGCTGGTACTTGTTGGTGCAGGTACAGTGGATATTGATTCTGTGACAGGGTATGTGATTACAGCTTTACATAGTGCTTTATTGCGGATTTCTTATCTGCGATGTCTTACCCTTGTTTATTACCACCGAGTCTAGCAGTACTCATTTTACTCCCTGCACCTTGTGTGCAGATCCAGGTACCTCTCAGCAGTGATCCAGTAGCTGTGCGAGGCGATATTTGTGGATATTCGAGGTAGCTGCAGAGTCCGCAGGACCCGATATTCCTTCTTACTGTCTTTGGATTCTGTATTGACATTTCTTTCCGCACTTGGTATCTTGTAAACCCTTATAACACATGTTCAGTAGAGGCTCATGACTCTTGACCCTTTGGTCTATGGGAGTTGATGTATTGTGGGACTTGGTTCCCCGTTTTCGTTATATGTATCGTTGTTGCTTCGTCAATTAATATGCTTAAATGAGTTAAAGAGAGCTTCTAGCTCCGTTGTGGATATTGATTAGTCAGGCTGGCTTAGCAATGTGCTGGGCGCCATCACGATCGAATTTGGGGTCGTGACATACGACAACATCATATAATTTCATAATGGTCTTAAATGAGTTCTTAAGACCAATTGAAGTGGTAAATAAAAAGAGAATAACATTTCTTACTTTTATCAAATTGCTATATACTGATTATTCATTGCTAATATAAATACTAGGACTTTACAATTAGCCCGGATTAATTCAGGGTATATAATTACTATAATATTGGAGGATCATTGACTTTTGATATACTTCAAGTATTATATTATGACGATGTAATCAATATATATTTATGAACCACCAAGTACATATCGAATAAATTGGTAACTTTATTTTAAACATATTGTTGAGTTGCATTAATATAAGCTATGTATATGATTCGATTTGGGGGATTATGTATAAATATATTATAAGACCAAGTGGCAATTTCGTATTGGGAGTAATATTAGTAAGGTTGACCAAGGGTATAATAGTCATTTTAAATATATTAGTGCATTATTTGTTGTATACTAGGCTCAAAAGTTTGGTTGTGGGCTCTTAATAACACAAAAATCCAAAACTAATGTGCTCATAAGCTATTAAATTCTTTAGGTGGACCCCACTTTCTATTCAACCTTCACTATCTTCATTTAATGCATTACTTATTACTACTATTTTTTTTAATAAGTACTTTTAACTAGAATTTTCTTTTTGATAATTTTATAATTTAAATGTTCACTAAGATCACATATATTTATGTATGACAATTCTAATATCTTCTCAATAAATATTATGTTATTTATTAACTATTCCGGGTAAAGAAAATTTTATTAAAAAACAATTAGTGATAATATATGTAGATTTACATTCAAATGTTATTATATCATTATCAATTGATATCATTTTATACAAAGTTCTCATTAAATTGCAATTTCTATTGGAATACTATATAATATTCGAAAAAAAAATTTAAGAATAAAATATAGTTTCAAGTCCCTTTTTTATTTATAGAAATAAAAAATTTGTTCAAATTGTATAATAAGAACTCCCTCCCTAAAATATGAGTTGGGAATATTTAAAGTAAAAATTAAGACAATTAATTTGTGAAATCTTTTTCTCTTAAAAATTATTATATATTAGGAAGTATGAGAAGTATCGTCATACAGATTATACTTCTCCCTCTATGATCGAAGAGTTTAGTACATACTCTATTCAATAAGAAATCAACATTATATAAATTTCAAAATACATAAATATACAATTAATTATTTTTAAAATACTCTCAACACATACTACTATAGTGATAAAAATTGCATTATACCCTAAATAGCATCTCAATCATATAAAATAAAATTAGAAAAACGGTAATATCTCAATTTATGGTCAATTTAATTAGTCTCTAGAGTGATCGAGATATTAATTTATTTATAATATTTCGTCATTCAACTAGAACAAAACACAAATTTTCCTGTTAAAATTCTTAATAATTAAAAATTACGATTATTATTTTAAAGAACCAAAAAAAAACTTTTTCAACAACTATTTGCGAATAATATTAATATTTTTTATTATTTAAATTTTGATTAGTACAAAAGGAAAAAAATAATACATTAACACACTGATAATACTAAAAGAATAAAACTATATATCATTCAATTTAAAAAATGAGAAAAATACATGATGACTTATTTTTCAACTAACTTTTTAATTAGTATTTAATAATAATTTAATTTAAGGATTAGTGATGCAAATTTTTTTAATATAAAAAATATCCTATGTAGAAATAATTTAAATTCTACTTAAATTATTATATAATCACTCTATAATAAAGAATTAAACACGACGAGTGTTTTAAAGTGATTGGTATAGTAATATAATTTCAGAAAAAATAAAATGCACATAATTCAAAAGATAAATAACAATACATGTACCCGTGGTTCTATACGTTTGATATACTTCAAGTATTATATTATGACGATGTAATCAATATATATTTATGAACCACCAAGTACATATCGAATAAATTGGTAACTTTATTTTAAACATATTGTTGAGTTGCATTAATATAAGCTATGTATATGATTCGATTTGGGGGATTGTGTATAAATATATTATAAGACCAAGTGGCAATTTCGTATTGGGAGTAATATTAGTAGGCCTACGACAACTAAATACTTTACTCAAATGAAAAGAAGTAAACAAACTTATGGAATTATATTTACGTATGGCAAATCATAGTACAGAACCAAAGTGAGGAATTAGGTAAAACAATATAATATAATAGTTCCTCAACCCATACTACAGAGATTTGTTGATCATACTAAGCGGTATATTAGATACTGAATTAAATATTGTAATTCAAAATTCAATTACAATTTATTTCATTAAGCCTATATCATATTTAAAGATCTATGATTCACCAAGTTACTTCAAGCAATCACGTATTGAACATAAAGGTACATAACATTATCTGAGTTTATTTGCCAATTTGAAAGTAAGTTATTGCAGACCAAGCGAGCATGGAGCTTTCAAAGGGCAGATGATACATAACTAGAACTATGATTGAAAATTCGAATATGCATTTGTATTATTCAAGAATAACACTGAGCAAGTTCAAGAAGGGACACCATAATGAAGTATATGTACGGACATTGTAGGATTATTAATAGAAAAGTTTTTATATACCTGGCCTACGACAACAGATGAATAATGAAATATTTAGAGTGAAGCTAATTAATTTACATGCATTAAAAACTGTACACGAGTATGTCCCTTGGAAAGTAATTTGTGAAATACGGTTTATAAATTGTACATGAAATTTTAGTCCATTTAATCGTAGTATTATGTTATGTAGCTTTAAGTTCAATACATGATTGCTTGAAGTATGAGGAAATATTGTATACAATATTTCTCTTTTTATAGGACTTACTTATGATGTGAGTCATATACTATAATAAAACGAAAGCAATACTTCCGTTTTTATTATATAGTTTGATCTCCATATTGTTCATTATATTATGTGTTATCTTAGTATTTCAGTGTTGATAGTAATGTCATACATTCTAAAATGATCTTATTTGAAATAAATATTTTGCAATGTAGCCACCCATTTAGTCAATTACTATGTGGTTGACCCATAGTAAGGCTTTATTAGTAGGGTACTATGACTACACAAAGTAATGTCTTATTATATCCACTATAGATACAATAAGTGTAACGACCCGACCGGTCGTTTTAGAAAATTACGCCCCAATCCCCAATTTAATTGTTCCCCTAAGTTCATTTCTGCTATTGTGGTTTGCTCGAGAGAGTCGGTTCTGAAATTTGGAGCATTTTGGGACACTTAGTCCCTAAATGAGAGCTTTAAAGCTAGAAAATGGTCCGTAGCCGGAACAATATTAAGACGATCTCGGAACGGAAATCCGATGGTTCCATTAGCTCCGTTAGGTGATTTCGGGGTTGGGAGCGCGTTCGGAATGTATTTTGGAGGTCCGTAGCTCAATTAGGCTTGAAATGCCGAAGGTTGAAATTTTGGCGAATCCGAACGATAGGTGAGATTTTGATCCGGGGGTCGGAATGGATTTCCGACAATTTCTGTAGCTTCGTTATGCGATTTTGGATATGTCCGCAAATTTTCAGGTCATTTGGACGTCGTTTGGTTAGGTTTTGGATCGAATGTTAGTTTTGAAAGTTTTGAAGAAACTTAGGCTTGAATCCATGTGTAATTGGTGATTTTGATGTTTAGGATGATGTTTTTATGATTGGAACAAGTTCGTATCGTGTTTTGGAATATGTTGGTGGTTTTCGTTGGGGTCCCGGGGGCCTCGGGAGGATTTCGAACCATCGATCGGGCATTTGAACTTGGAAAAGGCCTGCTGTAAAATTGCAGGTTTCTGCCCAGGCATTAAGCCTTCGCGTTCGCGAGGCATGGGCCGCGTTCGCGAAGGCTTGGCAGAGTAAAGCATCGCGTTCGCGATAAGGGGTGTCGCGTTCGCGTAGGCAAGGTAAGGTGAAGCTTCGCGTTCGCGTGACTTGGTGTCGCGATCGCGTAGAAGAAAAGGGTAGAGCTTCGCGTTCGCGTAGGAGTGTACGCGTTCGCGTAGGGGAAGGACCCGGCGGCTGGGAGATTGTTCATCGCGAACGCGTGATGGAGCGTCGCGTTTGCGAAGGGTACTGGGGTTGAGTATCGCGAACGCGTGGGACGGCGTCGCATTCGCGAAGAGGAAGTTGGGCTGTTCATCGCGAACGCGTGAACAGTAACGCGAACGCGATGAGCAATGGGGTCTGGCAGTGAGCTTAAGTTCAGAACATAACACCCGCGACCCCCATTCACAAAAACGCCATTTTTGAGCTCCAAGAGAGGTTTTTGAAGGGGAAACGTTGGGATATCATCGGGAAATCATCGGGGGTAAGTTTCTTGACCTTAATTCGTTGATTTATCATGAAATCCGTGATTATTTCACTGAAATTGGAAGATTAAAGGTGGGTTTGAGCCTTAGGCCTAAATGTTAGAAAATCTTTGATTTGAATGGGCAAACGGAGTCCGATTTCGATAGATTTTACATGCACGAACTCGTATTGAGATAAGGAACCCGAAAATATAATTTTCGTGATTTTTTTATAAGCGTACCGAAAGTCGGGTTTTGGCAACTTGTGGGTTTTGGTGTATTTTGAGTTATTTTGATTGGGTAATGCCCAATTGGCCTATTTTGATGTGATTCTATTGATTTTTATCAGATACTACACTTGTGGAGTCCGACATTCGCGGCAAGAGGGTTATTTCTTAGCGGTTTTGTACCGGAATTGAGGTAAGTGGCTTGTCTAACTTCGTGTGGGGGACTTTCACCCCTAGGATATTATTGTGATACTTTAAATGCCTTGTACGCGAGGTGACGGGCGTGTACATGCGCTGGTTGTTGAACACATACTTTACTCAAAATGTTCAATGAGTGATATTCCTGTTTTTAGTTGTTAAATTCGATATTCCTACCCGGTAGTAGTTAGAAAAGCATGATTAGGTAGAATCTAACTGTCTAGCTGCTTAATTAACTTACTTGAGTTTTTCTTGGTAATCGCTGGCGCTATTCATCAGCGAAGTTATTGTTAAGTATATTATACTTCTCTCTGTGTATTCCTTTACTTGCTGTGGTTGTGGACTACGGGTTCAATTCCCGAGATCCTGAGATTATTGAAATATGGACTACGGGTTCAATTCCCGAGATCCTGAGATTATTGAAATATGGACTACGGGTTCAATTCCCGAGATCCTGAGATTATTGAAATATGGACTACGGGTTCAATTCCCGAGATCTTGAGCTTATTGAAATATGGACTACGGGTTCGATTCCCGAGATCCTGAAATTATTGAAATATGGACTACGGGTTCGATTCCCGAGATCCTGAAATTTTTGAAATATGGACTACGGGTTCAATTCCCGAGATCCTGAGATTATTGAAATATGGACTACGGGTTCGATTCCCAAGATCCTGACTTATTGGTAGGGACTGCGGGTTCGATTCCCGGAGATCCTGAGTTATTGAGATATTATTAAGACATGGGCTGCGGGTTCGATTCCCGGAGACCCAAAGGTACTGAGAATGGGACTGTGGGTTCAATTCCCACAGGTCCTGGATTTTGTTTTATTGAGTTGATTATTTGTTGTTAGCTTAATTGTAGACATTTGCGGTAATCATCTTATGATTGTTATCTCGAAAATTATTGTTATTATCTTTTAAACTGTTTATTTTGTTATCATCATATTATTATTGTTTCTCAGTAGGGCCCTGACCGTCCTCGTCACTACTCCATCGAGGTTAGGCTTGGCACTTACTGAGTACCGCCGTGGTGTACTCATGCTATTCTTCTGCACACTTTTGTTGTGCAGATCCAGGTACATCAGAGCAGGCTCGTGCTAGGTGATTCCGCAACTTTCTGGGAGACCTCGAGATATGATCTGCTACGTCCGCGGATCCGGAGGTTTTCCTTCTATTCTAGTAGTACTAGTTGGCATTTTTCTTTATTTCGTTGTTAGATACTCTTTACACATAGAGCCACAGTTGTATTTCCCTTTTAGTCTGTGTTACCGTGGGGTTCCGGATCTTGGTAGTGTTTTATTCATTGTGTGACGGATGTATGTGCCAAGCGGCACGGATTACATATCTTTTATGTTATTTTTCCGTTGTTTCTTATTTAAGTATTTATAACTTATATATTCCGCGACGTGTTAGGCTTACCTAGTCTTGGGGACTGGGTGCCATCACGACATGTTCACAATTGGTGAACTAGGGTCGTGACAAGTTGGTATCAGAGCTCTAGGTTCCTAGGAGTCACAGGACACACACCGGTTACTTAGAGTCTCGCTGATCGATACGGAAACGTCTGTATTTATCTACGAGGGGCTATGTAACTGTTTAGGAAACTCTTCATTTCTTTTGGATTCCTTGTCGTGCGACATTTTTGGCATCAAAATCTAAACTATTGCTTTCTATTCTCTCACGGATGGTGAGGACACGAACTACTCGCGATGATCAGGTGCCCGCGCCCCCTGTTGGCGCCGTCGGAGGCCGGGGCCGAGGTAGAGGACGAGGACGCGCCCGAGGTGCAACCACGGCACCCGCGCGTGCTGCCGCCGAGGTGCCACGGGTAGACCGAGGTTGGAGCGCGAGCACCGGCACACCGACTACGAGCTGCTACTACTCCGGCGACTACGAGAGACCCCGGCCCGGTTCATGAGTATGTATACCACTTTAGCTCGAGCGAGACTTCCTCTCGTCGCGGCTACATCTCGGGCCGGGGAGGGGCCCGGACTCCCGCGGCCGTTACACCGGAGCGGCGTGTGCCGGTGGGACCAGGTTCCGGATGTTTTGGTTATGCCTCCTGCCGCCCCGGCACGGCCCGGAGGTGGACCAGTCGCCTCTCGAGGACGAGCGGCGTAGATTGGAGAGGTTCAAGAAATATGACCCTCCGGTGTTTAGTGGTTTGGCTTCGAGATGATGCATTGGGTTTTCTAGAGGAGTGTCATCGTATTCTTCGTACTATGGGGATTGTGGAGACCGGCGGGGTTTCCTTCACTGCTTTTCAGGTTTCGTGGGACCGCTTATGATTGGTGGCGCACGTATGAGTTGGATAGTCCGGAGGAGTCCGCTTCGTTGACCTGGACGCAGTTTTTAGATTTGTTTTTGAGGGAGTTTGTTCCACGGAGCCTTAAGGATTCTTGGCGCTCAGAGTTTGAGCGGTTGCGACAGGGCTCCATGTCAGTATCGGAGTATGCTATCAGTTTCACCCGCCTAGCCAAGCATGCACCGGCTTTGGTAGCCACGGTTCGGGAGCGAGTACGGAGATTTATTGAGGGCCTTGTTCCCCCTATCCGATCCAGCATGGCCAGAAAGCTTGAGACAGATATATCTTATCAGCAAGCGGTTAGCATTGCCAAGAGGATCGAGAGTATGCTCCCAGAGAGCGGAGAGAGAGAGAGGCCGAGAGGTCTCGT
Source organism: Nicotiana noctiflora (assembly GCA_032618575.1). Classification (NCBI taxonomy): domain Eukaryota; kingdom Viridiplantae; phylum Streptophyta; class Magnoliopsida; order Solanales; family Solanaceae; genus Nicotiana; species Nicotiana noctiflora. The sequence goes on from JASVEL010007965.1 coordinate 54,774, forward strand.
GAGTCGGGCCATTTCTCCGGTGCCCGCACTTCATCGGCCGGTCGTTTTGGTAGGGGTTATTCCGGCCGACCGGTTCATTCAGAGGATTGCCCGCAGCCGGTAGTACTCCGGGTCTTCCAACACCTCGGGAGCCTTATTATGCTCCCCGGTTCCGGTGACCTCCTGCGCGGGGTCCTTCCGGGGGTCGGACTAGTGGGGGTGAGGCCGGTCGGTCACGGCCACCGCGTCCTCCCGGAGCTTGTTTTGAGTGCGGGGATACTCGCCACCTGGTTGGGAGTGCCCCGGGCGTAGGAGAGGAGCCCCTCGTCGGTCATCACGACATCCGCGTGGTTCTCGGGGCCAGCGAGGCTATCATTCCGGCCCCGGCCGCCACTCCGCTGCCCGGTCATCCGGGGGTAGGGGTCGGGGTTCCGAGGCCGCCCTCGAGAGGGGGGACATGCCGGATTTTATGCTATTCCCGATCGTGCTGCGGCTATTTCATCTGACTCTGTTATCACCGGTATTATTATGGTTAGTCACAGGGAGGCATCGGCTCTATTCGACCCTGGTTCCACTTTTTCATATGTGTCTTCTTACTTTGCTTCTCATCCTGGGTGTGCATCGGGATTCTTTGAGTGCCCCCATTTATGTTTCCACTCCGGTGGGTGATTCTTTGGCTGTGGACCGCGTATATCGGTCGTGTTTGGTTACCATTTGTGATTTTGAGACCAGAGCGGATCTATTGCTGCTCGGGATGGTCGATTTTGATATTATTCTGGGCATGGACTGGTTGTCGCCCCATTATGCTATTCTTGATTGTCACGCCAAGACCGTGACGCTGGCTATGCCGGGCATTCCACGTATTGAGTGGAGTGGTACTCTAGATCACACCCCTAGCCGTGTTATTTCTTTTCTCAGAGCTCAGCGTATGGTTGAGAAGGGGTGTGCTGCTTATCTAGCCTATGTGCGGGACGTCGGTATTGACACTCCCTCTATTGATTCCGTTCATGTGGTACGTGACTTTGCTGATGTATTTCCAGCTGATCTCCCGGGCATGCCGCCCGACAAAGATATTTATTTTGCCATTGATTTGTTCGCGGGCACTCAGCCCATTTCTATTCCACCGTACCGTATGGCTCCTCCTGAGCTGAAGGAGTTGAAGGATCAGTTACAGGAGTTATTGGGCAAGGGTTTTATTCGACCCAGTGTTTCGCCTTGGGGTGCTCCTGTATTGTTTGTTAAGAAAAATGACGGTTCTATGCGTATGTGTATTGACTATCGTCAACTGAATAAGGTTACAGTGAAGAACCGGTATCCTTTGCCTCGTATTGATGATTTATTTGACCAGTTACAGGGCGCACAGGTGTTTTCTAAGATTGATTTGCGCTCTGGGTATCACCAGCTGAAGATTCGGGAGCCAGATATCCCGAAGACTGCCTTCGGGACCCGGTATGGTCACTATGAGTTCCTCGTGATGTCTTTTGGGCTGACTAATGCCCCAGCAGCCTTTATGCATTTGATGCACAGTGTGTTCAGGCCTTATCTGGACTCGTTCGTGATTGTCTTCATTGATGATATTCTAGTATATTCCCGGAGCCGGGAAGAGCACGAGCAACATTTGAGGATAGTGCTTCAGATTCTGAGGGAGAAGCAGCTTTATGCCAAGTTCTCTAAATGTGAATTCTGGTTGAGTTCGGTGGCATTTTTGGGCCACGTGGTGTCGAGTGATGGTATTCGAGTAGATCCGAGGAAGGTGGAGGCCGTGCAGAGTTGGCCCAGACCCTCCTCCGCTACTGAGATTCGCAGTTTCCTTGGTTTGGCGGGCTATTACCGTCGTTTCGTAGAGGGGTTCTCTTCGATTGCAGCACCTATGACTAGATTGACCCAAAAGGGTGCCCCTTTTCAGTGGACAGACGAGTGTGAGGCGAGCTTTCAGAAGCTCAAGACAGCTTTGACTTCGGCCCCTATATTGATGTTGCCTACAGGTTCGGGGTCCTATACCGTATATTGTGATGCCTCACGAGTTGGACTCGGTGCGGTATTGATGCAGGACGGTAGGGTGATTGCCTACGCGTCGAGACAGCTGAAGGTGCATGAGAAGAATTACCCTGTTCATGATTTGGAGCTAGCTGCCATTGTTCACGCCTTGAAAATTTGGCGTCATTATTTATATGGGGTTCCTTGTAAGATCTACACTGATCACCGGAGCTTGCATCACTTGCTTAAGCAGAAAGACCTGAATATGCGTCAGAGGAGATGGTTGGAACTACCGAAGGACTATGATATTACTATTCTCTATCATCCGGGCAAGGCTAATGTGGTTGCTGATGCCTTGAGTCGTCGGGCAGAGAGTTTGGGGAGTTTAGCATATCTACCAACTTCGGAGAGGCCTATGGCGATGGATGTTCAGGCTCTAGCCAGGCAGTTTGTTAGATTGGATCTTTCGGAGCCCAGCCGGATTCTGGCATGTGTGGTTTCTCGGTCTTCTCTATTTGACCGCATCAGGGAGCGTCAGTTCGACGACCCTCATTTGCTTGTCCTTCAGGATAGAGTTCAGCGTGGTGATGCTCGAGATGTTACCATCGGAGATGACGGAGTCATGAGGATGCAGGGGCGTATCTGTGTGCCCAATGTAGATGATCTTCGAGAGTTGATTCTAGTAGAGGCCCATAGTTCGCGGTATTCCATCCATCCGGGTGCCGCGAAGATGTATCAGGACTTGAAACAGCATTGCTGGTGGAGGCGGATGAAAAGGGATATAGTTGATTATGTTTCTAGATGCCTCAACTGCCAGCAGGTGAAGTATGAGCATCAGCGTCCGGGTGGATTGATGCAGCAGATTGAGATTCCCGAGTGGAAATGGGAGCGCATTACCATGGACTTTGTATCCGGACTTCCACGGACGGTTAGGAAGTTTGATTCTATTTGGGTCATTGTGGATCGGCTGACCAAGTCCGCCCATTTTATACCGGTGAGCACTACATATTCATCGGAGCGGACTGGCGGAGATCTATATCAGGGAGATAGTTCGGCTGCATGGTATTCCAGTTTCCATCATTTCGGATAGAGGCACTCGGTTCACTTCACGGTTCTGGAGAGCCGTACAGCAGGAGTTAGGTACTCGGGTAGAGCTGAGCACAGCCTTTCACCCCCAGACTGATGGTCAGTCCGAGCGCACTATTCAAATTTTGGAGGATATGCTCCGTGCGTGCGTGATTGAGTTTGGAGGTTCATGGGATCACTTCTTGCCGTTGGCGGAGTTTGCTTATAACAACAGCTACCAGTCTAGTATTCAGATGGCACCGTATGAGGCCCTATATGGTAGGAGGTGCAGGTCTCCCGTGGGTTGGTTTCGAGTCGGGCGAGGCCAGACTGCTAGGTACTGATATGGTCCAGGATGCAATGGACAAGGTCAAGGTGATTCGGGATAGACTTCGTGCAACCCAGTCTAGACAGAAGAGTTATGCGGACAAGAAGGTCCGCGATGTGGCTTTTATGGTTGGTGAGCGGGTTCTGCTTCGAGTCTCGCCCATGAAGGGCGTTATGAGGTTTGGGAAGAAAGGAAAGCTGAGTCCTAGATTTATTGGCCCTTTTGAGATTTTGAGGCGTGTTGGGGAGGTTGCTTATGAGTTGGCCTTACCTCCCGGCCTAGCCGGAGTTCACCCCGTATTTCATGTCTCCATGCTCCGGAGATACCATGGTGACCCGTCGCATGTGTTGGATTTCACATCTGTTCAGCTAGACAAGGATCTATCTTATGTTGAGGAGCCAGTAGCCATTCTAGACAGGCAAGTCAGAAAGCTAAGGTCAAAGAACATCGCTTCGGTAAAGGTTCAGTGGCGGGGCCAGCCGGTCGAGGAGGCGACTTGGGAGACCGAGCAGGATATGCGCAGCCGGTACCCTCATCTTTTCACTACTGCAGGTATGTTTTCTATGCTTGTTCGAGGACGAACGAATCTTTAAGTGTGGGAAGATGTAACGACCCGACCGGTCGTTTTAGAAAATTACGCCCCAATCCCCAATTTAACTGTTCCCCTAAGTTCATTTCTGCTATTGTGGTTTACCGGGAGAGTCGGTTCTGAAATTTGGAGCATTTTGGGACACTTAGTCCCTAAATGAGAGCTTTAAAGCTAGAAAATGGTCCGTAGCCGGAACAATGTTAAGACGATCTCGGAACGGAAATTTGATGGTTCCATTAGCTCCGTTAGGTGATTTCGGGGTTGGGAGCGCGTTCGGAATGTATTTTGGAGGTCCGTAGCTCAATTAGGCTTGAAATGCCGAAGGTTGAAATTTTGGCGAATCCGAACGATAGGTGAGATTTTGATCCGGGGGTCGGAATAGATTTCCGACAATTTCTGTAGCTTCGTTATGCGATTTTGGATATGTCCGCAAATTTTCAGGTCATTTGGACATCATTTGGTTGGGTTTTGGATCGAATGTTAGTTTTGAAAGTTTTGAAGAAACTTAGGCTTGAATCCGTGTGTAATTGGTGATTTTGATGTTTAGGATGATGTTTTTATGATTGGAACAAGTTCGTATCGTGTTTTGGAATATGTTGGTGGTTTTCGTTGGGGTCCCGGGGGCCTCGGGAGGATTTCGGACCATCGATCGGGCATTTGAACTTGGAAAAGGCCTGCTGTAAAATTGCAGGTTTCTGCCCAGGCATTAAGCCTTCGCGTTCGCGAGGCATGGGCCGCGTTCGCGAAGGCTTGGCAGGAGTAAAGCATCGCGTTCGCGATAAGGGGTGTCGCGTTCGCGTAGGCAAGGTAAGGTGAAGCTTCGCGTTCGCGTGACTTGGTGTCGCGATCGCGTAGAAGAAAAGGGTAGAGCTTCGCGTTCGCATGGGAGTGTACGCGTTCGCGTAGGGGAAGGACCCGGCGGCTGGGAGATTGTTCATCGCGAACGCGTGATGGTGTGTCGCGTTCGCGAAGGTTACTGGGGTTGAGTATCGCGAACGCGTGGGATGGCGTCGCGTTCGCGAAGAGGAAGTTGGGCTGTTCATCGCGAACGCGTGAACAGTAACGCGAACGCGATGAGCAATGGGGTCTGGCAGTGAGCTTAAGTTCAGAACATAACACCCGCGACCCCCATTCACAAAAAAACCATTTTTGAGCTCCAAGAGAGGTTTTTGAAGGGGAAACGTTGGGATATCATCGGGAAATCATCGGGGGTAAGTTTCTTGACCTTAATTCGTTGATTTATCATGAAATCCGTGATTATTTCACTGAAATTGGAAGATTAAAGGTGGGTTTGAGCCCTAGGCCTAAATGTTAGAAAATCTTTGATTTGAATGGGCAAACGGAGTCCGATTTCGATAGATTTTACATGCACGGACTCGTATTGAGATAAGGAACCCGAAAATATAATTTTCGTGATTTTTTGATAAGCGTACCGAAAGTCGGGTTTTGGCAACTTGTGGGTTTTGGTGTATTTTGAGTTATTTTGATTGGGTAATGCCCAATTGGCCTATTTTGATGTGATTCTATTGATTTTTATCGGATACTACACTTGTGGAGTCCGACATTCGCGGCAAGAGGGCTATTTCTTAGCGGTTTTGTACCGGAATTGAGGTAAGTGGCTTGTCTAACTTCGTGTGGGGGACTTTCACCCCTAGGATATTATTGTGATACTTTAAATGCCTTGTACGCGAGGTGACGGGCGTGTACATGCGCTGGTTATTGAACACATACTTTACTCAAAATGTTCAATGAGTGATATTCCTGTTTTTAGTTGTTAAATTCGATATTCCTACCCGGTAGTAGTTAGAAAAGCATGATTAGATAGAATCTAACGGTTTAGCTGCTTAATTGACTTACTTGAGTTTTTCTTGGTAATCGCTGGCGCTGTTCATCAGCGAAGTTATTGTTAAGCATATTATACTTCTCTCTGTGTATTCCTTTACTTGCTGTGGTTATGGACTACGGGTCCAATTCCCGAGATCCTGAGATTATTGAAATATGGACTACGGGTTCAATTCCCGAGATCCTGAGATTATTGAAATATGGACTACGGGTTCAATTCCCGAGATCTTGAGCTTATTGAAATATGGACTACGGGTTCGATTCCCGAGATCCTGAAATTATTGAAATATGGACTACGGGTTCGATTCCCGAGATCCTGAAATTATTGAAATATGGACTACGGGTTCGATTCCCGAGATCCTAAGTTATTGGTAGGGACTACGGGTTTGATTCCCGAGATCCTGAGTTATTGGTAGGGACTGCGGGTTCGATTCCCGGAGATCCTGAGTTATTGAGATATTATTGAGACATGGGTTGCGGGTTCGATTCCCGGAGACCCAAAGGTACTGAGAATGGGACTGTGGGTTCAATTCCCACAGGTCCTGGATTTATTTTATTGAGTTGGTTATTTGTTGTTAGCTTAACTGTAGACGGCTTGTAGTATTTATTTCATTTGCTGTTATTTCAGACTTATTCCTATTTTGTACTGTTAGGTGTTATTATCATTATTTTTATTATTTCTCGGTAGGGCCCCGACCTTCCTCGTCACTACTCCATCGAGGTTAGGCTTGGCACTTACTGAGTACCGCCGTGGTGTACTCATGCTACTCTTCTGCACACTTTCGTTGTGCAGATCCAGGTACATCAGAGCAGGCTCGTACTAGGTGATTCCGCAGCTTTCTGGGAGACTTCGAGGTATGATCTGCTACGTCCGCGGATCCGGAGGCTTCCCATCTATTCTAGTATTACTAGTTGACATTTTTCTTCATCTCGTTGTTAGATACTCTTTACACATAGAGCCACAGTTGTATTTCCCCTTTTAGTCTGTGTTACCGTGGGGTTCCGGATCTTGGTAGTGTTTTATTCATTGTGTGACGGATGTATGTGCCAAGCGGCACGGATTATATATCTTTTATGTTATTTTTCCGTTGTTTCTTATTTAAGTATTTATAACTTATATATTCCGCGACGTGTTAGGCTTACCTAGTCTTGGGGACTGGGTGCCATCACGACATGTTCACAATTGGTGAACTAGGGTCGTGACAATAAGAGAGTCTCCCTCTTATTGTATCTATAGTACTTAGTTTTATTGCTTCCGGTTGTTAGATATTCTAGAGTTTTGGAGCCCTTACAATACACTTCTGCAATCAATGTTGCCCGTGAGTTTTCGAGTTTTAGGAATTATTTTAGACTAGTGATATTGAATCAACAAGGACAACAAAAATATTGATATGAGGTACTCCCAATCAAATGTTTATATTCCCATGCTCCTATTATGACCTTAGAATATTCTATGACTAAACACAGGCCTCGTCTCTGTTATACTATTTTCATAATTGTTTGGTATATCTTTGAAGATGTAACTTTGATCGGGTACCTGGCCCGTTGCACCTTGTTTTTCTTTGACCGGCCTATCTTCTTTCTATAAGTTAAATAACAACCACGATCAATAATCATCTCGTGGACACAGATAAGTCCTCATATTATTCAATTAACACAACAAGAATATCAAGAAGATAATAAGGAAGATGGCCGAAAGTCCCTTATCCTAGTGCCTTGTGACGACCCGACCGGTCGTTTTTGAAATTTACGCCCCGATCCCCAATTTAACTGTTCCCCTAAGTTCATTGCAGCTATTGTAGTTTGCCGGGAGGAAGAAAAGAAGAGAAAAATTAAAAAAACAAAACCTAACACCCTAGACCTAGAAAAAAAACAAAAAATACCTACACCCTAAGAACTCTAGAATGAGCTGCAGCTGAAGCAAATCAGCTCTAACTTCACTACTTGGCAGAATCTTGCCAAAATTCAACGCCCCTCACGTCCTGCAAATCCATCTCACTACAAACTCCAACAAGCCAACCCCCAAGAAGACAATCGTCCACCCCTTTAAATTCCACATCCCATCACTAGAAAATGAAAAAGAAAACTAGCCGCACACACACATAAAGGGATTGCTGCCATTTGAATTGTAATTGCTAGCTCAATTTGTGGTTGTGTCATTTATCTGATACTACACCTGTGGAGGTCGATACTCGTGGCAAGAGAGTTGTCTCTTAGCGGTTTTGTACCGGAGTCGAGGTAAGTGGCTTGTCTAACCTCGTGTGGGGGAACCTTCTCCCCTAGGATAATATGTGTTAATTTAAATGCCTTGTACGCGAGGTGACGGGCATGTACATACGCGATTGTTGGGACTCACCTTACTTGAATTGTTCAATTCGTGATATTTCTGTTCTTAGTTGATTAAATTGTGACATTTACCTGATATTCGTTTGAAAAGTATGGTTAGATAGGATTTATCTGTCTAAGTGCTTAATTTCCTTGCTTGAACTTTTTGATATTTGTTGATGCTGGTTTTTGTGCAATTATAGTTATGCATATCATATTTCTCCGTGCTTTCCTTGTTATTGTTTGAGTTTGTGGAATGCGGCTTCAATTCTCAGAGATCCAAGGGCTGCGGGTTCGATTCTCAGAGACCCGGAGTTGTAGTGTTTATGGACTATAGGTTCAATTCCCGAAGATCCAAGGGCTGCGGGTTCGATTCCCGGAGACCCAGAATTTATTGAGATATTGAGATACGGACTGCGGGTTCGATTCCCGGAGATCCTGAGATATTGAGGTACGGACTGCGGGTTCAATTCCCGGAGATCTTAGGGTGCGAGTTTGATTCCCGGAGACCCAGAGATACTGATGTAGGGACTGCGGGTTAAATTCCCGGAGATCCTGAGTTGTTGAATATAGAGAGGGACCGTGGGTTGAATTCCCATGGGTCTTGGGCTTGTTGATTTGAGTTTATGTTGTATTGGTTACTTGTTGTCAGCTTAATCATAGACGGTTGCAGTAATTACTTTATTGTTGTTATTTTAGACTCATTCTTATTTAAACTGCTTATTATTGTTACTATCATTATGTTATTGTCTCTCGGTAGGGCCATGACTTTCCTCGACACTACTCCATCGAGGATGGCTTGGCACTTACTGAGTACCGCCGTGATGTACTCAGGCTACTCTTCTGCACACTTTTGTTGTGCAGATCTAGGTACATCAGATTAGGCACATCTCAGGTGATCTAGCAGCGCTTCAGGAGACTCGAGGTATGATCTGCTACGTCCGTGGATCCGAAGAGTCCCCTTCTACTCTCATTAGTTATAGTAGTTATTTTCCCTCATTCTCGTTGTTTAGACATTTCCTGATGTATAGAGCCGTAGTTCTACTCTTCTTTTAGTCTGTGTTGCCCGTGGAATTCCAGGTCTTGGTAGTATCCTATTTAGTGTGTTTTGGCAAAGTATATGTGCCAAGCGACACTTATTACATTTCTTTTATATCATTCCGCTAGTATTTTATCTCTTGTTTCATGAAATTGTACATTCCGCATCGTGTTAGGCTTACCAAGTCGCGAGGACTGGGTGTCGTCATGACAGGTTCACGATTGGTGAACTAGGGTTGTGACAAGTTGGTATCAGAGCTCTAGGTTCGTAGGAGTCACGGGACACAGACCGGTTACTTAGATTCTCGTTGATCGATACAGAGACGTCCTATTTATCTACGAGGGGCTATGTAACTATGTAGGAAACTCTTCAATTCTTTGAATTCCTTATCGTGCGTCATTTATTCAGTTGGAGCCTATGTCATATGCTCGTTTGCATCCACTCATGTATTGAAATTGCGCACTCGGTATCAAGTATGCACCGACAGTTGGTGACACTGCAGAGGGATTTCAAGGGAGTCAAGGATTTACTCAACCATTGTTACCGTGTGTCATCCATATCGATAATGCAAGAGAATTGAGAGATCTTCAATTGTGCACATGGGGGTGCACTAGGTTCTGACATTCCGTTGATAAGTACAGTCTTGAGAAGGTTTACTTAACTGCCTAATCGTCACAGTAATGGTAGAATCACAAGGTGGATGTAGATCTAGAGATAGTTGGTAGTAATAAAGACTATATGGTTCATATGAGATATCTATTTAGCGAAGGATTCAGCTTGCAGAGATACTGGGGGGGAAATGAGTTTAACTGTCTTAAGAAGGACATGTACCAAACGAATGTCTTAGGTTGTCTTATGAAGAAGACGTACGAATGATAAAGGCTAGTATCATGGATTAGCAAGATGTATCGTATGGCTTCGTGCCAAATGAAAGGATTTCACTATCAACGATCAAGTTATGGGTCATGTGTCATATCAGATTTGTCCTGCGATGTATTTAGGTGCTATTAAAAAAAAAGTTCTTTGAAACTTACGGATGAGTAAGAGTTGAGGCTCGTATGGTATGATGTTGGGACTTTTGATGTTCCTGTGTCCATAATAATTCTACATTTCATTATCAGCAGGGAAGACTTCGGTGAAGGCTACATAGTGCTTCGTAGGTGTGAGAATCACAGTATGTCTTAAGCTGTCGTGGTAAAGAATGCTCGATGCATGGAGCGGGATGATGTTTGGTTGTATTGGAATGAGGTCATACCCTATGGTGTCAGAGTGCTAATAGGGCACAGGTGGTTATGTTCGTTGGATCAAGTGAATTGCAGTTGAATAAGAATAGATGACTTGAGAGAATGGTTCAAATGTGTTCGAGAGTTGTGTAATAGTGGCCTTAAGCTAAGTGGGAGAGTCCCACCGCTTACGATTGGGTCACATGGTTAATTACCTGCGTGAATTCTGGATACTAGCGTATTAATAGGTTATTGCAGCCACGGGAAAGGACCGTGAGTGGTAATTTGAGTATATGTATTGTTGAATGCACGTTATGGTTAGCCTTACTGGCTCATGTTCAAACTTGAGGGAAGATTCATGATTTATGCCTCGTATAGGTACATGCTTCGGGGGAAGGGATCCCGCTGGGTGCTTTATCGAGAGGGTATTCATATGTTATAAAACAAAATTCAGTAGAGTTGGTCGCATATTGGGACAAGTCAGGGCCGGATGACTCTCAGTAGCGGTCCTGGCAAATTCAAGAGTTAAAGTGTGGTGCCTGATGATTCTGACTCTATAGGTACGTACAGTTGAGAGTCAAGCTTTTGAAGCAACTTATAAAGAAAGGCACAAAATGTTCTATGATGTTTTTGACTTGTGGTGTAGCATTTGAGAGACATGAAATGGTGGTCGTTTTTGAGACAACATGGTCTCATGATTTAAGGTCACTCGGGGTGAGTGCGGTTGGAATAAGTTAGGTATTGAAGGGAGATATTAACATTTCTAAGGCAGTCAAGGATGAACTGTAAGGAAGTAGATTGATTAGCCATAGTCGAGTTGTCATATCGGTGTCAGTGATCGATTCACGCAGCGTGATCGAGTTATGCATGTGATTGTGGCGGTGCATTTGAGACTTGTCGGCCGCGGTGATTGATGGAATTTTTAAGTATTCTTCTGTTAGGGCCTGTTATGAGTAGGCGGACCTCGGAAAGGGTTATGGTGGCTTGGACCACTACTTAGAGATTGGCATATTCAACGGTTATGAGAACTCATCTGTGTGTTGTATAGTTCTCCTGAAGTGAGTTAAATGGGAAGTCTTATATGATGAAGTATTAGCCTATCGTCAGTTCTAGAGTTGTGATGGAAATCGTGGTTATCGTATATCAGCACGTGAGGTGCAGTAAGTGGTATGAAATTTGAAGTAAGGACCAAGGTCTTAGTTTGGTTAATGAATGTGATATAAAGAGCTCGGATGAGCAGGAAAGGAGTTTCGGTGTTTTGAGTAAGATGGGTATTAACGTCGGTATCACTTGAGATCGGTGTTCTGTGAGAAAGGCTTTGCATCTCAGTTAAGGACTCCTGATCGCTTTTCAGTGTCAGTGCAGCCGGTGGTTTGAATGTGTAGGCCCGTTAATTATTCTGAAGATGGTGGGAGCTTGTCCCACGAGAATATTGTGTAGGTGTGACATATAGTCACTTGATTAATTAGAAATTTAAACCAAGTATGAGGATCTTGGTAATATCATCCATTTGAGAATTTATGTCTGAAGGGCACACTGCTTATTGGGTTATAGACATGTGAAATATTATTGGCTTAGCTTGGCACGACCATGATAGACTTAAGGTCGGTGGATAGATTTAAAGGTGGAAGTGAGCCTTGCGTCAGGCCATTTGTGTTTCTTCCAGCAATGCGCCCTTTATGGAGGGGTAGTCGTGGTCTTATTTCGTGGTTAGTTAATTCATGTAAAGATATATTGCACCGTATGAGTTGTGAGACAGCTTGGTAAATTCCTTATGTGTTGAGGTTCCGCTCAGCGGTGATGAGCATGATGGCTCTTAAGACTTAGATTATGTATCACACCTCAGTTGTGCTTGAGTTTGTAGCCTATAGCGCTATATGTTTCCTTGTGAATGATATCATGCACCTTAGTGTGCTTATGATCGATATTCAGTATTTTGATGTGATGAGCTATTCAGCTCGACGTATGGCTCCTTGTGTGAGTTTTATATATGGGTTGGGTGGTACGCCGCCATGGTTATATTGTGTGGATTGGGTGGCTCGCCTCCATGGGTATATTGTTTGGATCGGGTAGCACGCCGCCATGGGTATGTTATTGGGATCGGGTTGCATGCCGCAATAGTGTGATGTTTATTTCAGTGTCCATATTTGCTTTTATGTGTTCTGTTTCCTATTTTTCTGAGGAAGTCCATGTTAGTGTGAGAGTTGAATAGTTCTCTTTAGTGTTCGCCTTCCTTTCGTATCACGTACGAATTAGTGGCCTACTGACACATTGTGTCATCTTGTAGGACTTTTGATTATGTCTGAGGTAGCTTATCGCTTGAGCAGTTCGTATTGGGTGAGATGAGGTTATGGGATTTGGGGTCAGTGCAAACTAATTTTATGAAGTATATTATAGAGGAAACGAACATTCTCTGGTTTAGGACAAGGTAATGGATCTTGCCAGGAGTATAGACCCAATGAATTGTTGATTCAGTAGTTGGTTATGAATATCGGCACATCTCTTCCGTCGTGTCAGTATTGTAAAAGTTAGAACAAGTCCTATGTAGATCATGAAGTGCAATGGGAGCATCTGATTCGTCTTTTTGGCTAATTTGGTCATAAAAATATTATCGTTGTCCTGTGGATTTTATGTTTCAAGGTAAGAATCCAGCAAAGTTATGCAGTCATGTTTGAGGGCGGCGTGTGAGGAATAATTGAGTGATCTCTTGATGAAAATAGGCCTGACATGGAATTCCGGATGTTGGAATTAGGCTATAAGACTTATTTGTTTGAACAAAAGGGAATATCTTCAAATTATATCAGGCTAATGTGCTCAGCTGAGTCCGAGATGTATTGGCCCTTTTGAGATTTTGAGGCGTATTGGGGAGGTTGCTTATGAGTTGGCCTTACCTCCCAGCCTAGCCGGGTCCATCCCGTATTTCATGTCCCTATGCTCCGGAGATACCATGGTAACCCGTCGCACGTGTTGGATTTCACTTCTGTTCAGCAAGACGAGGATCTGTCTTATGTTGAGGAGCTAGTGGCCATTCTGGACAAGCAAATCGGGAAGCTAAGGTCAAAGAACATCGATTTAGTAAAGGTCCAGTGGCGGGGTCAGCCGGCCGAGGAGGCGACTTGGGAGACCGAGCAGGATATGCGCAACCAGTACCCTCATCTCTTCACCACTCCAGGTATGTTATCTATGCTCGTTCAAGGACGAACGAATCTTTTAAGTGTGGGAAGATGTAATGACCCGGCCGGTCGTGTTTGAAATTTACGCCTCGATCCCCAATTTAACTGTTCCCCTAAGTTTATTGCTGCTATTATAGTTCGCCAGGAGGAAGAAAAGAAGAGAAAAAATTAAAAGAACAAAACCTAACACCCTAGACCTAGCAAAAAAACAAAAAATACCTACATCCTAAGAACTCTAGAATGAGTCGCAGCTAAAGCAAATCAGCGCTAACTTCACTACTTGGCAGAATCTTGCCAAAATTCAACGCCCCTCACGTCCTACAAATCCATCTCAATGCAAACTCCAACAAGCCAACCCCCAAGAAGACAATCATCCACCCCTTTAAATTCCACATCCCCTCACTAGAAAAGAAAAAGAAAACTAGCCGCACACACATATAAAGGGACGACAGTCTCATAATAAAAATGAAAGAGAAGACCAGCCGCAAAAAAATTAATCCAGTTTCGTTGTTGAGTGTCTTCAATGGGAAAAATCACATTGGTGGCTGCGACGAGATTTTTGCTACAACAAGCATATAGAACTAAGATTAAGGTCGTTTCGATTTCACATTTTCCAATGTCGATTCGAGGCCACGTTCGAGTTCTCTAAGGTTCGAGAGTCCGGGTCCGGAATTTTGCTGCCATTTGAATTGTAATCGCTAGCTCAAATTGTGGGTGTGGCATTTTGTCACGACCCCAAATCTGGTCGTGATGGCGCCCAGCACATTGCTAAGCCAGTCTGACCAATCAATATCAACAACGGAGCTAGAAGCTCTCTTTAACCCATTTAAGTATTTCAAATACGAAACAATAGTAATACTTATACCAACAAGCGGGGAGACCAAGTCCCAAAATATACTAACTCCCATAGACCGAAGGGTCAAGAGTCATGAGCCTCTACTGAACATGAGTGTATAAAGGTTTACAAGATACCAAGTGCGGAAGGAAAAGTCAATACAAAATCAAGACAGTAAGAAGGAATATCGGGTCCTGCGGACTCTGCAGCTACCTCGAATATCCACAAACGTCGCCTCGCACAGCTACTGGATCACTGCTGAGAGGTACCTGGATCTGCACACAAGGTGCATGGAGTAAAATGAGTACTGCCAGACTCGGTGGTAATAAACAAGGGTAAGACAGCGCAGATAAGAAATCCGCAATAAAGCACTATGTAAAACTATAATCAGCTACCCCGTCATAGAATCAATATTCACTGTACCTGTACCAACAAATACCAATAAATAGCATAACAGCTAGCAGATGTAGCTAAATGCAATGCAATGCATGATATGACCGCTACGGCGCGTAGCTCGACTCCAATTTTGGGTACCCGTGCTCACTGTGGGGGTTCAGACTCCGGAGGGGCTCCTACAGCCCAAGCACATCTCATAGAGATTTCTGACGGCGTGCAGTCCGATCCAACATATATCTCGCTGCGGCGTGCAGCCCGATCCACTACTAGTCAGCTAATATGCAAATACAGCCTCGCAGGCTCAAAAGTAGTTTTTGAAAACTCTTTTATCATTTTTCAGTTAGAAAACAGTAATATCAAGTTCCAGAGATTGGAATTAGCATAATAACAAAAATAACTGCGGACTAGTAGTAAACTAGCATGTCTATATGATAAGACAATGATAACGATCCTCGCGGGATCCAATAACCGGCTCACGGCCCACAAGTATACTCAACCGCCCAAGAAGGGGGTTCAACGGCTCGAGAATAGCCAATAATATAATATCAACAGGTCGGACTAATATATAGTCTCCAGTTCATGATCGACCCCTCACTCTCAAGAGTGTGTGTGTCTCGCCGCTATACAGCGTCACAAAGTGGTATACCGGGGTTTCGAACCCGCCGGTCATCACCCACATCTATTACTCACCTCAATACGGCGCGACGACTACTCCGCAATGCCCTTGCCACGAGAATCAAGCTCCGCACGCGTAGAATCTGATCAAATACAGTAGAAATACAACAAATTAGGCCAATGGGACGACACCGAATCAATACAACTCGATTTACATCAAAATTCCCAAAGTTGTCAAAACCCGACTTTCGGTACGCTTGCCGAAAAATTACAAAAGTCACATATTCGGAACCCTCATCTCGATACGAGTCTAAGCATATCAATTTTACCAAATTCGGACTCCATTTGGCCATTCAAAACCTTGATTTTCTAAAGTTCAAGCCTAGGGCTAAATCCTCCATAAATTACCCCAAATTCCTCCATTTTCATGATATAATTGCATAATATTACTAATACTAATCATAGTTTAAGTCCATAGTTGATTACCTGATGATTTCCCTTGAATTTCTCTTCAAAATCGCCCAAATCGCCTCTAAAGCCGAGACCCAAATGTGTGAAATGTTCTGAAATTTTTCTAACTTCTGATACACTTAACTTACAGCGATTTTCGCTTCTGCGGATAAAATTCCGCCCCTGCGGAACCGCTTCGGCGACCTTTTGGTCGCTTCTGCGAACCCAGGCCCCCTTTTGGCCATTTCCGCACCAGCGATCCAAGGACAGCTCCTACGCATCCGCTTCTGCGGAAATTAGCCCGCTTCTGCGGTCCTTTCCGCCACTGCGATCAAGTGTCCACTTCTGCGGACTCGCCTATGCGGTCGACCTTCCGCTTCTGCGGAATTCCCATCTCTTGGCAAATTTCGCTTCTGCGATCTACACTACGCTCCTGCGACGCCGCTTCAGCGGAATGATTTCCGCTTCTGCGTAACCAAGCGCTCCTGCGCCCCTCGTCCGCTTCTGCGGACTCGCTCCTGCGCCCCCAATTCCGCAGGAGCGGAAACAACAGAAACAGAATCCCAACCTGCAATTTTTTCCACAATTTCTCCCGTTTAGCCACCCGAAAACACCCCGAGGCCCCCGGGACCCCATCCAAACACACCAACACATCCTAACACCTTATTCAAACTTGCTCAAATCCTCAAAACACGTCTAACAACATCAAAACCCATAATTCGCATCGAATTCAAGCCTAAATTCCTTAAAACATTCCGAATTACACATTCAATCAAAAACCCGACCAAACGACGTCCGAATGACCCGAAATTTTGCAGGCACATCCAAAATCACCTAACGGAGCTACTGCAACTGTCGGAATTCCATTCCGACCCCTGGATCAAAATCTCACCTACCGTTCGGATTTCGCCAAAATTCAACCTTAGCCAATTCAAGCCTATTTCTACACCGGGCCTCCAAATTCAATTCCGATCGCTCCCCTAAGTCACAAATCATCTCCCGGAACTAACCGAATCATCAGAACCTGATTCCGAGCCCTCTAACCAAATAGTCAACTCCGGGTTGACTTTCCTTATTCAAGTTTCCTTCACAAAGGCTATATGCCTCATTTTCAATCCAATTCACTCCTAACTCACCCGATAGACTTTAACACCTGATATAAAAGCATAAAACATACAATTTCAACATAACGGGATGGTAATTCCAGTGACGACGGGCCGGGTCGTCACACATTTATCTAATACTACACCTGTGGAGGCCGATATTCATGGCAAGAGAGTTGTCTCTTAGCGGTTTCGTACCGGAGTCGAGGTAAGTGGCTTGTCTAACCTTGTGTGGGGGAACCTTCTCCCCTAGGATATTATGTATTAATTTAAATGCCTTGTACGAGAGGTGACGGGCGTGTATGCCACGACCCTAGTTCACCAATCGTGAACCTGTCATGACGGCACCCAGCCTTCGTGACTAGGTAAGCCTAACACGATGCGGAATGTACAATTTCATGAAATAAAAGATAAGGTAACAACAGAATAATGTAAATGAAATGTAATAGGTGCCGCTCGGCACATACACTTCGCCCAAACACACTAAGCAACATACTACCAAGACCCGGAAACCCACGGGCAACACAGACTAAGAAAAAGTACAACTGTGGCTTTATACATCAGGAAATGTCTATACAACGAGAGTAAGGAAAATAACTACTATCACTAGTAAGAATAGAAGTGGACTCCCCGGATCCGCGGACGTAGCAGATCATACCTCGAGTCTCTTGAAGAGCTGCTAGATCACTTAAAATGTGCCTGATCTGATATACTTGGATCTCCACAACAAAAGTGTGCAGAAGAGTAGCATGAGTACACCACGGCGGTACTCAGTAAGTGCTAAGCCTAACCTCGATGGAGTAGTGACGAGGAAGGTCAGGACCCTACCGAGAGATAATAACATAATGATAACAACAATAATAAGTAATTTTTAAATAAGGATGAGTCTGAAATAGCAATAAATAAGTAATTACTGCAACCGTCTACAACTAATCTAACAACAAGTTACTAACACAACGTAACCTCAATCAACATGTCCAGGACCTGTGGGAATTGAACCCACAGTCCCTCTCTATATCCAACAACTCA
>JASVEL010007966.1:0-109748 GCA_032618575.1 Nicotiana noctiflora
TCTCAGGAGAAAGATTCATCAGACTGAGATTTTGATATCTTAGGAGAAAGATTCATCAGACTAAGATTTTGACGCT
Organism: Nicotiana noctiflora; assembly: GCA_032618575.1. Classification (NCBI taxonomy): domain Eukaryota; kingdom Viridiplantae; phylum Streptophyta; class Magnoliopsida; order Solanales; family Solanaceae; genus Nicotiana; species Nicotiana noctiflora. Next base: position 77 of record JASVEL010007966.1, read on the forward strand.
AGGAGATAATTCCTCAGACTAGGTCTAAATTGTTGTGATCTCAGGAGAAAGATTCATCAGACTGAGATTTTGATATCTTAGGAGAAAGATTCATCAGACTAAGATTTTGACGCTAGGAGATAATTCCTCAGACTAGGTCTAAATTGATGCCTTACTTGAAATCTTTCAATTGTTGCTTCCTTCTTCTTGTTGCTTTCATCTAAAACCTCTAATTGTTGTTTTTCACTTCCTATTAAATTATCTTTAACTATAGCTTCAAAAACTAAATCGCCACTCCATTCTTCAGGCGGGCTCCCTGACTTCAACTACAACTCAAAACTACATCGCCACTCCATTCTTCAGGCGGGCTCCCTGACTTCGACTACTACTTCAAAATAAATCGCCACTCCATTCTTCAGGCGGGCTCCCTGACTTCAACTATCACTTCAAAATAAATCGCCACTTCATTCTTCAGGCGGGCTCCCTGACTTCAACTACAACTTAAAACTAAATCGCCACTCTATTCTTCAGGCGGGCTCCCTAATTTCAACTACAACTCAAAACTAAATCGGCACTCTATTCTTCAGGTGGGCTCCCTAATTTCAACTACAACTCAAAACTAAATCGCCACTCCATGCTTCAGGCGGGCTCCCTGACTTCAACTACCACTTCAAAATAGATCGCCACTCCGTTCTTCAGGCGGGATCCCTGACTTTAACTACAACTTCAAAATAAATTGCCACTCCATTCTTCAGGTGGGCTCCCTGACTTCAACTATAACTTCAAAACTAACTCGCCACTCCATTCTTCAGGCGGGCTCCCTGACTTCAACATCAACTTCAAAATAAATCGCCACTCCATTCTTCAGGCGGGCTCCCTGATTTCAACTTACAACTTCAAAATAAATCGCCACTCCATTCTTCAGGCGGGCACCCTGACTTCAACATCACTTCACTAACTCCATCCCATCCCTGTTGCCTTCCTTTGCTTCATGCACCACTTTCTTCTTCCTGCATCGCTTCTTGGGCCATCCTTTCTTCTGAATTACCTTGTTTCGGAATTGCTTTCCTCCTGGGTCATGTTATTTTATCTTGACTGCTGGGGACATCTTTGAATTGATTACTTACCTGCTGGGGATAATGCTGCTGGGGAAATCTTCTTTATTTCCTCCTTTTCTACTTCCTTCAAAACCTATCTCCCGAAATCGCTGGGGATTGAAATGTCATCAGCTGAGGATTGTCCTGTCGGGGGACCTATTTTCCTTTATCCTCTTTCCAAACCTCCTTCGAGACTTGCGCTTAGCTCCATTGAAAAACTTGTAGGATATAATGCTGCCGGGGAAATCTCGAAATCAGTGTTTCATTTTTCTGAGAACTGCTGGGGATGATACCGGCTTCTTGCCTTTCTGAACGCAAGCTTCCTCGTTTTGTCCTGTCTGATGGGGGTATAATTTACTCTATCACATCTTGTAGTTTTCTTTCTTTCAAAGCTGTTGGGGATAATCGGGTTCAAAGATCATTTCCTCGCGTTATCTAACTTCTTTCCCCAACCGGGTATTTGGTTTCGAGCAAATTTTCGCAACAGGAGAAAATTTTCTGCCCCAGTTTGAGAATCTTCTTCGTGGCATGCTTTTCTGCCAACAACCCTTCTTTTTCCTGTTTCAAATCAAAGAAAAATTGGTTAGTTTTAAAATGTGGTGCTCCTGCTGGAGATGGTTCTCCTCTCCTTTCCCTGCTCTGCATTTCATTGTTGGACCCTGCTGGGGATGTTATCATTTGATGATATTCATGCTGGGGATAGTTTTCTCCTTTCTTGCTTCCCCGCCTTCCTTGACGACTCTTTATTTTCGAACCTTTCCATGTGGTTTTCCACCGACCACCCGAATTCCTATGATAGTGACCCTTCGTGAAGACCTTGCATGTTTTACTGGTGAACCATTTTCTTTGTTCACCCTTGTCACTGAAAATACCTTTCTGCTAGGGATATCTCTCCTTCTTTTGCGGCATATCTAAGGACTGGGCATTTCCCAACCTTTGAGTCTCATTAGCCTTCCTTGAGGTCATTAACCTTCCTTGAGATATCCTCATTGACACCAATCCATCCCTTTTGTCATTTTTCTATTGCTGGGGAATATCCCTCTGGACACTGGCCTTGCGCTTGATCCCTCCTGACTTATACCACTTGGGTGTACCAATCAAAATCCCGTCTTGCGTAATTGGAAAGCTGATGGAAAATTTTGCGGTCATTTCTTGCAAACAGACTCTATTGGGGAATTTTTGATAAAAAGGAGAAAGATAAAAGGAAACAACATAAAAAACAAAAAGGAAGATGACTCTCTAAAAAGAAAAATTATAAAGTAAACCTATCAAATGTGGATACCAACTCTAATGGACATGACATGCACATATAGCCTATCCTCCGTCGTTAAACCGCCTTTTGTAATCTTCGCCGGGGACTTTCCCATCTGATTTCCAATCTCCGTTCGACTTGTAGTGCCCGAGGGGTTTTCACTACCAAGCCTCTCTCATTTCGGTTTTTCTCTCAGCTTTCATCGCCTTATGGTGCCTGTGAAGGTTTTCACCGCTAAGACTCTCTTATTTGTGTTACTTTTCCGCTGGGGATTGGTGGTGTTATTGCTAAGACTCTCCTATTTTCTGCTGGAGATCGGAGTCTTTCTGCCGGGAATCAGAGTGTTATGTCCCGATGAAACTTCTCTCATTTGCCTAACTCAGCCTCTTTTGAAGATTGGTCAAAAGGTCTTTCTTTGGACCGTAATGTGGGTTTGGATAGGGCTAGAAAGAAAGGGTATTAAAGGCTGAAAATAAAACAAATTGGGTTCAAAATTACAACATTCGGAATCCTATATTTTCCTTACATAAACACAATTTTTTTTCTTTTTTTACTGCCCCCGTTTCTTGCTTGGGGATTTTTTGGTTTTTACTTACACTATGACCGAGCTGTGAAGCGCCTACGTATCCTCTTTGAGGAATCAGGTCAAACGTAGTTCCCAATTCCTTGTTTTTCTAGTTTTTCCTTTTCATTTTTCATTTTTTTCCTTTCTTTTTGGTTGTTTTCGTTGTTTTCTTTTTCTCTTTTTCTTTCTTTATCTTCCCCATTTGTGTTTCTAATTTTGGTACCGATTCCGAAGGAGGGGTATGAAAGAAATCAAAATAAGGCTCGAAGGGTTGACGATGAATAAAGTGTTTGGATAGCAGAACAAAATGCATTCGTCATTCCAATCTTCAAAACATGCCAAGTGTAAACAACACAATTAATATTCGTCATATCTTTAAAGCACTGTTGGGCAACACTCTCACTTTCATTATTATGAACGACCCCATGTCAATTTTGGCCAGCTTGACTTTAACGGTTTCCTTTTACACTTGGCCCAGTTTATCATGACTCGGGCTTCGAATAATCTCAAATCGTTCTTATATAATTTAAATATCTCGATCACCTCCCAATGGTTTTGTGATTAACTTTTAAGATCAGGCCAGAACTATGCACGCACGTCATGTCACTAGAGCTAGCAGAAAAAGAACTATAGGAAGGAGAGGACTAAATAACAGAAAATGTCTAGAAATAATATAAAATAGGTTATTGCATTAACCGATAAAACAATGACTCGAACAACCAAAAAACAAAACCGGGGTTACAACCCTTAGAACGAACCAAGACCCCTTTAGATGAGACACTATGATCAAAAGAAAAATACAAGGATAAAAGGTTTGAGCCACAAAACAACATTCGGATTACCATTCTGAAATAACTTGGACAAATAGAAATGACAACAAAATAAGCCACCACAAATGACTCTCCAATTGATAAGCCTGACATTTAGCCACAAATTTGATTATCAGAACCACTATGGCCTTCTCTCATTTCAGAGGGTCATCACTTATTCCGTGTCACCAGGCATCACTGCCAGAAAGTGTGTATCATCAGGTGCAGGTAATGGATTCAGCGTGATATTATGGGTGTCACTGTTATGAATCACAATCAATCTTTCTTGGATCATCCTTTCTATTTCCCTTTTCAAATCCCGACAACTTTCCATGTTGTGCCCCTGGGCATGGGAATGGTATTCACACCTTTTAGATGGGTCAAAGTTCATTGCACGTGGGTCCACATGATTTGGAGGGATGGGTGCAATCATGTCCTGTTGCTTTAACTTCTCAAATAAGCTTTCATAGGAAACTCCTATTGGTGTGAAATTATCCTTCAACTTCGGTTCCTTTCTATGCCTTTGGTTTGGAAGTGGGTTATAAGGTATTTGGAAATTTTGCAGAGGCTGATAGAGATTTTGTGATGCTCGTGCTCGCTTTCTTGGATGATTTGATGGCTGAATAACATACTGGGGTGGATCAACTGGGTATGGTGGGTTCGGAGGTGGATAGTAATGCTCAGGGGAATTATGGAAAACTTGTCGAGACATCGCATACCGTCGAGGTACTCTTCTGGAACCTTTTCTTGACCTTGATATCATCATGACTTCTTCATCCCTCTCATTCGTGTCACTAGATTCAAATTGGACAGCCTGAGCTGCAGCCTTGAGAGCCGCTTGACTTATAATTCTGCTTGTCTTAAGACCGTTCTCTACCATTTCTCCCATTTTGACTACATCCAGGAAGGATTGACCAACCGCAGACATCATGTTCTGAAAATAATCCGGCTCTTGAGCCTGAAGGAAGACAGTGATTAACTCATGGTCATCCATGGGTGGCTCAGCACGAGCCGCTTGCTCTCTCCATTTAAGGGCATATTCCCTGAAACTTTCACTTGATTTCTTCTTCAGATTTGAAAGGAAAATGCGGTACGGGGCAATGTCAATGTTGTATTGAAATTGTTTGACAAAAGCCTGTGCCATGTCGTTCCAGACGTGCCAGCGAGATGCATCTTGATCCCAAAACCATTCAGAGGCTACTCCTGTAAGGCTTTCCCCAAAGTAAGCTATTAACAATTCTTCATTTCTTCCCGAGACTCCTTAGTTGATTGCAATACCTTTTCAAATGGGCTATGGGATGTCCATGTCCATCGTACTTTTCAAATTTGGGAATCTTGAAACCAGGTGGCAAGTGGACATCGGGAAACAAGCATAGATCTTTGAAAGCAACACTCTTTTGACTTGCCAACCCGTGCGTGTTTTTCAACCGCTGTTCTAAGCTTTTCAATCTTTGGGTTATTTCCTCATGTACCATCTTTCGGGGATCTTGCGTTGTTCGCTTGTCACAAACCAACCACCTTCTACTTACTTTACAATTCAAGACAAAACATGTTAGAATGGACTCAGACAGTCCTTATCAAATTTTTTATTTTTTTTATTTTTTTATTTTATATTATATATATACATATACAATTGTGGTCGAATCTTTTGGAGATTGCCTACGTATCATGACCCCGCATGAATCAGACCGAGCGTAGTTCTTGCAAATTAATGCAAGAAATAAAGAGATTTTTGAAGAAAAATTGTAAAAGCCGACTCCAACTACAAACTCTGATGAAAAACTTTCACACCTTGTGCCAGATATTTCTACAAGAATAAGAATATTTTTAGCGTCAATTATGACTATTTCTACAAAATTGGCCACATAATGGCTTATTTGACAAAATGACTATTTTTTGCAAAATTTATTTAAGAAAAATAAACTTGAAATTTTTTTTTATCCTGTGGCTCATGGGGCATCGTTCGGCATCACCATAAACCAACACAAGACTATTTTTCATAAATTGGCCATGTAATGGCTTATTTAGACAAAGTGGCTCTTTTTGCGAAATTTTGTTTAAGAGAATAAACTCGAAAATTTTCTCATCCGGTGGCTCATGGGGCATCGTTCAGCGTCGACACATGCCAACACAAGACTGTGGAAGTTAAAATGCAAAAATGTGACTATTTCAGCAAAAACCGGCCATGTAATGGCTTAGTGGATATTTTTTGAAAAGTTGAGCGATGACTCAAACTTAATTTTGCGGATATAGCCTTTCAATATTTCCACGAGGGAATATTTCAAGGCTGTGCCCAAAAATTATTTACAAAGACTCAAAGTGGCTATTCTTGCAAAAATAGCCTTTTGGCGTCCTTTTGGGGAACATTCGGCTTATTTTAAACAAGAATAGCATCACCCGATTTATTTATAATAAACTCAAAAATTTGACACATTTTTTTTATTTTTGCAAAAGGGGTGTGAACCCGAACTTGATTTTGCGGCTATGGCCTTGCAACATTTCCCATAAGGAATATTTCAAGGCTATGCTCGTAAATTATCTAAAATGACTCAAAGCGGCTATTTTTGCAAAAACAGCATTCCGGCGTCCTTTCGGAACATTCGACTATTTTCAAAAAACGGCATCACTTCGATTTTATTGACAAAATTAAACACACATTTTTTTAAAATTTTTTTTAAGGGGTGGTAACCCAAACTTTATTTTGAGGCTACGGCCTTTCAACATTTCCACATGGAATATTTCAAGGCTATTATTCAAAAAGAAAAAGAAAAGATTTCAAAGTGGCCATTTTTGCAAAAACAGCCTTCCGGTGTTCTTTCGGAACATTCGGCTATTTTCAAAAACAGCGTTACTTTGATTTTATTGAAAACAAAAACTTTGACACATTTTTTTTTTAATTTTTTGAAGGGGTGGTTGGACCCGAGGAGGGTTGCCTACGTATCCCACCTAATGGCGAGAATCAAACCTGCGTAGTTCGGTCAAATTATTTTATGACCAATTATTTCAACAAAATTGCTCTTCCTATTTTTCAAATTTTCAAATTTTCGACAGCATTTCGTCAATATTTTTGATATTTTTCTATTCCAAAATTCTATTTTTTTTTCAGGAATTTAACCAATCATCATAATAATACCTGATAAATAAATGCAACATATAATATGCTCGGTCTTTGATTACCGGGTCACCTGTCCTAGACGGACCCAACCCTGGTGTTGAGTCCCCTAAGTCAAATGCAACGTGATGCAAATAATCGTTTCCTACTAGGGATCCGGCATGAAGTCATGTTATTCTAAGCTCAGAACCTCGGTATGTGATCTAGACTGTGTACCCGAGCGGACAACTCGGGCTGAGGAAGGAGCTCCTTTCCGGGAACCAAAAGGCCAACCGGCTTAGAAACTTTCCGAGCCTCTTTATTATTGCAGGGTATGACACTAACAGAATTGGGAGTCTCAACCAGTGAGCACATCCCCGGGGGTGAGAGAAAGAAAGGACGCGGCGCAGTTTGTATATATAGTTCAGATACTATCAAAGCGGTAAACATATAGCAGTTTGTATATACAGTGCAACTAGTATCAAAGCGGTAGACATATAGCACATTAATAAAACATATAATGAAATCAGATATAAGCAAAAATAGCAATTTTACTGAGCTCGAATTCTTAAACCCCGAACCGAAGTTCCGGGTTACTTGTCCCCAGCAGAGTCGCCAGAGCTGTCACACCTCCTTTTTTCACACACATATCGTAAAAACGTCAAGTGGGCACCTGATTGTCACACCTCCTTTTTTCGCACCCGCGAGAGCGCGAGGGAGTTTTTCCAATTAAAGGACAATCGAAACGGGATCAATTTATTTAATTCAGAGTCGCCACTTGGGAGAATAATGGTGTCCCAAGTCACCGGTTTAATCCCGAACCGAGGAAATTTATGACTCTGTAATATAGTCTGCGAAACTAGAAACCTGGATAAGGAATTCCGTTAACCCGGAGAAGGTGTTAGGCACTCCCGGATTCCGTGGTTTTAGCACGGTCGCTCAACTGCAATTTTTGTTTTTATCTGATTTCTTTATATATTTTAACTATGTGCTATTATGTTCCGCCTTTCAATTTTAGAAGAATTGCGACGTCACGAAAACACATTTCGAGTCACACCGCAACCAGTACGCCTGTGACTTTAGTGTATTTCAGTTTCGCCGAGAGTAAGATTTGGGTCACATAAATGCGCACCCGTATTTAGGAAGGTATTATTATTAACTAACGCGCCTAAAGTAATTTCGCGTTTGTACTTTGCGAGGGCCATGAAATTCACTAAATGGCACACCTTGGCTAGCAATTCTTTAAAATCTCAGAACAAATTTCCACCGGTAATCAATTTCTTTCACTTGGAATAACTACAAATCAAAGCTACCAACGAACCTTCCCGACTTGACGAAACTAACCATTTTTTTTTTAAAAAAAAAGCAAAGGACGAAACTAATTTACATGAAAGAAACACGAATAAATAATCAACAGAACCAAAGAAACGCACAAATACGAAAAAAAGAAACATTAACTCAAAATTTCAACAAAACAAAAACATGTAATTAAGCCAAATAAGTAAAAGGAAGAGAAGGAATAAACCTCGACTTAATCTGAAATTTGATTGTTTGACAATTAGAAAATGCTAACCGACATGTATTGCATACAAGATCTCCACTAGATTAACCTCGTTGGAAAACTCCAATCAAAACCTCCGCCTCGACAGTATCTCAGTCACGATCTCAAAAGATAATGAATAAACGATGGCTGTCAAACCGAGAAGGGCTGGAAACCAGATTCACGCACATCTCGCGCTCACAAAACTCAACTGGTTCGTTGCTGTAAAAGCTTTTATAGATGCACCTGAGCTTCGATTCTTTGACAACTGTTGAAGCTTAAACACTAGCAAAATTGCGTGCAAGACCTCAACAGAAAATTGATCAAATCGACGAAAACTTCAAAACCAAATTAGAAAACTCGCTGATCTTCGATTTCTTAACACGACCTAAATGGAGCTTAAACTGCAGCTATTCTAGTCACGTAAGAAGTGGGTTTTCAGACTGTTTTAATGGAGAATTTTCTGCATTTTTGGAGTGGTCTTTGGACTGTGATACCGGGGGAATAGAGCTGGGTTTGGGAGGAGATTTCGGCTGTTGGTTGAATGAAAAGGAGCTAGTCCTTTTTTCTTTTTAGAAGAAGTCGCCGCCGCTTCTGTATATTTTTCCAAGCTGCCGTTTTTTCTCTTCTTAAAGAAGGAGATGTACAGTAACATTTTTTACAAAAATCTCTGAAGTCCCTTTTCACGTGACTCCCCAATATGTATTCTATATCTATCTTTTTAAAATCAAAAGCACATATGTTTGCCCATCCTCTAAAATAGTCCTTTACCTTTGTTTTATTCTCTTTGCTGACTGTGTCGTGTCCCCCCTTTTGTTTGTCCGTTGGAATTTATTCCAATGCCCACGTGAGAGACCAAGAGTGATGGGTCTCCACGTGGGTTTCAAAGGTTATGGGCTAGGTCCGAAAATTATAAAATCGGGTAGTTTGAACCCGAATATTATTCTTTGCCCGGAACCGAGAATGAGAATACGGTGTTATTAATTAATTCCACGTAAGCAAAGTAACTATAAGACTAATAATTAAAATAAAGTTATTTTTTATATTTTTCTTTCAAAATTAAAGTAACTACAAAATGTTAATGCAACTATTATTATTATTTTCGTTTTTATAAAAAGATAAAAATATAAAGTACTATTTTTGTAATTTTTAAGTTTAAAAATGACTACGAAATATTAATAAAACTATATTTTTGTTATTTTTCATTTTAAGGTAAAAATAAAGTAAAAGAGTCAAATTTAGCTAGAATAGCTATATTAAAACTAAACTAAATATTTTACGCTGAAAAATATAAAAAAAATCTCGGGTAGGGGCAAAATCACGCATCTACACCCGACAAAGCCTTCACAATCATCGGTTTTGTACCTAGCATATGTGGACCAGAGTATAATACTTCATCTCTATCCTCCATAAAATTGAACCTTACAACGAAATATCCCTCATTATGATAGTAAACCTTAGGTTTAGCATTAAAATTCCATTACGCCACAATGAATCGCTTTATAGCTCCAATTGTTGGTCTACTTCCAACTATATAGACAATTAAAGCTTGCTTTCACTTCCTTGTCTCTTCTTCCACTTCCTCTTTACATAATTCCATAATTACTTCTCCATTTTTTATAGTCGGTGCAATGAATTTTAGATCCATACCTTTTGCCGCCAATTTGTTCCATGCAAACATGTTTGTCCAATTCTTCTAATTCGCCACTTTATCTACAGCTGGAACTTCATTTTTGTTGTTATCGGCTTTCGATTTACTCTCATTTTCCCCTTTAGCCTCCCCAACATCTTCTGAGCTCCTCACAATTTCCCCTAGCTAAGTTCGATTGCTATTGGGTTGTATGTGATTTTTACCCTGATTAGATCCTCCAGTTTGTACTTGAGCAATAGGACTTACTTTCGCATTCTCGATCCGTACAAGACTCATTGCATGCAGTGTTTTCGGAGCTTCGTTCATGGCTGATAATGTCGGCCACTATTCCATTGGGTCTATCACTATTTCCACCATCTCAGCTCTCTGTATCTCTGTAGCTTGTGGTTTACCAGCTTCCATGATGTTTCCTATCGGAATTGCCGTCGCAAGTTTCCTAGGCCTTCCCCTCCCCATTATTGATCAGCGTATGTTAGCAAGAGCACGATTATCATGCGCTGAGAGCATCTAGAGAGAGAGAAAATTTGTAAAAAAGTATTAAGGTATAATGTTAATAACTCATATTATCGTTGCTTTAGCGAAAAGAAGTTTTCATAATTAAAATTGATAAAATCTTACCTAAATAATAATGCCACTTAAATAGATTAATTATATTGTCAATTGAGAAATAGTTATTAGGAGTTATTCTTGGAAAGAAATTATTTATAACTTTGTATCTAAGAAAAACTAAAAACAAAATATTCAAATAAATAATGATAAAAATTAAAATATTAAGGCCCTCATAAAGTTTGGCTTTAGGCCACAAAATTGGTCGGGCCGCCCCTGACCCTAGTTTCAACCAAGGCAATCTAGACTTAGAGCTGAGCTAGAGGCTATTCTAACTTATTTCTGAATTATTTGGAGAGATGCAATCAGGCATTTAGGGCATCTCCAAAGGTGCACCATTTTTTGCACCAAATGGTGTTTTTTTTTGCTCCATTAGAACACCAAATCATGCATCAGTATAGTGCATGAATAGTGTTGCACCAAATTTGGTGCAACACTATTCATCACACCAAATTTAATTTATTATTATTATATTTATCTTTCTTTTTTTTTTGGACTTTTAATTTATCATATATGGTGTATATAATTAATTTTTATATTAAGATCTTTATAGTTTTAATTTTATAACCTAATTTTTTGATATATTAATTTTTGTATATGTTATATTTATATAAAATTATATGTTAATTTTATTATTATTATAATTATATAAATAATAATATAACCATTATTTAAAAATAAAAAATGCAAATGTAAGATATCTAATGTTGATACGATAAAATTCAAAAGTGAAAACTAAATTTAAAAAAGAAAATTAACAATACATAAAATAAAAATACATTATAATTAAAGTACATCAAAGGATGATACATTAAAATTAAAATTACATTAAAAAATATAAAACATAAGTTTAGTAATCTCCTATGTCATTTTTTCAGGTGCACCAAAATTATCATAATACTGAGAGAACAGCGTAGAAGATTGTTGTGCTTGTGGTTGTTGAAATTGTTGACTTCTTTTACAGATTATTCATTTTTGTTCTTGTCGCAAAAATTCACGAAGATTTGGATCGTCAATAGAATTCAAGTGCGTCAATAAAATTTACGTGAATATCCAGCTCTTACGGTAGAAATGGCAATAGATGAAGATCACCGATTTGAATAATTTTTAGCTCGACATAAAAAATTAAGGATAAAGATGCGCATTTCGCACTTCGTAATGCATTAATCGAGTATTTATGGGAGAATAGAGGCGAAAGTTAAATATTTATGTGGTACTTAAATTAAATTTGACTATGATGTAATATTTATTTAATTATTTTTTATCAATGAATTCACTTTTAGTTGATTTATCCTTTAAAATAATTTTATAATAAATAATTATGTAAGTGGTGAATGTGAATTATATATGATGAATATGGAAAAAAGAAAAAATATACTCCCTCTATTCCACTTTATGTGAATTTATTTCCTTTTTAGTTCATTCCAAAATGAATGATGCCTTTTTAAATTTGGTAACAATTAGCTTAAACGTAAAATTCTATCCTTAGTGAAAAGTTTTTATAACCGCACAAGTACTATGGGTCCCTTATTGACTTGTTTAGGACCACAAATTCTAAAAGTTTTCATTCTTTTCTTAAAATTCGTGCCCAGTCAAACTGGTTCACATAAATTGGAATTGAGGGAGTAATATTTGTTTGAAGGAAATAAAAAATAAAATTTAAATAGAAGATAATATTATAATATAAAAGAGAGAAGAAATATACTTTTTTGTGTAAAAATAGTGTAACGGTTGAAATAAATTTAATGTTATATTATTTTGATATGAAATTTGGTGTTAGAATTGGTGATGGTCTTAGAGTGGTAGCAATTAGACAAAGTTCAATATAACCCTAAGCAGATTTTGCTATCTTTCTCGCATCCGTTTTCAGGTTTGACACGTACGACATTATTCAATCAGCCGATTTACTCTTTGTTTCCATTATGAAACCTTTGATGTCTTTGGCCTCCCAAACTCTCAAAATAGAAAATGTTATAACAAGAGAGAAGAGACGAACAGTACAAGAAAAAACAGTATAAAGCAAAGATGCTTTTTTTTTCTTGATGTCATAGTGATGAAACCAAGGTTTTTCAAAATTAATACAACCAATATTTACATAATCCAACTAAGGTTTGCAAAATCCAAAATTGGACATTTAAATCCTTGAAACCATCACAGCCAGCTGTTCCTTTCACATAGAAAATAAAAAAAATAAAAAAATAAGATATTCCACATTTTAAAGTCTCTACAAATACTCTAAAGTCTAAACAATCAATGCAATATATATATACCTCTGGAACCAAAAGTGAAAACTCGTTTGCTTTTGTCCATTTCAAAGCGCTAGAATGGGAGAAAATGGAGAAAATAATTGTGAGGTGGAACAAGAACCAAGTTTGAAGCCAAGATCAGTGGAACACAACGAAGAGATAGGTGTGAAAATTCAAAGGGAGGAGGAGGCCTATAGATTGTTTGCAGGATATGAAGAGAAGCCAACAAAAACTGAAGTTTTTGGTTGGTATTTATATGGGATGTGCTCCTATTTTATTCACACAGTTTTGATTCCAATTGTTTTTCCCCTCATCCTCAGCCAAACTGTGTCCTGGCCAACACAGCCTCAACAACATCTTATTAAGAATTCCAGGGGTCTAGAGTGCAGACAGAGGGAGTTTCAACTGTAAGTACACTAGTATATATATAACTAATTAAGACATATCTTAACTGTATGAAGACTGCTATGTATCACTTGAAATAAATATTTGTGCTTTGTTTACGCCAAACAAATGAATGCATGCCTTATATGTGTCCTCTACATACACTTTTATTACTTGACCGTGGTTAGTTATATGTATTCCCAACCGGGGCGGATCTAGCGTGTAGTATACGGGTTTTCGGAAACCCAGTAACTTTTGTGTAGACCCTGTATTTTTGTTAAAATTTTTATTAAATATCTATTTATGAACCCAGTTATTATTGTATATTAATGACAGGAACCCATAAACATAAAATCTTGAATCCGCATATGAATCTCAACTAAATTTATATTTAACCATGGTAAATTCGTATACCAAAGCGTTTTCCATGTACCACGTGCAGTTCAATCATTTCAGTACAAGAAAATGGTCACACAGGCTACAGATCTTGCTATACATTAAAATTTATAGCTAATTATATAGGAATCGAGTATCATATCCAAATAGTCAAATGATCGATTTACTCTCAAGGACGATAAAGGAGAGATCTGCCAAATTAAATGGAGGGAATTTTTTAAATCTTTGTCCCTTTAGTATTGGTGTTGTTTTTGGAAAGGAAAAATGATCTTGTTATATTGGCGGCAAACTGATTGTGTCGCTAATTCAAAAGGCTAATATTCAGTGTTATTAAAGGCACGTTTAAGCCCTAAAGCGAGGCTCAAAACATGTTGAGCGCTTTGCATCCCTTGGCGGGCGCTTCATTGTTGTCATCAAGACTCTAAGGCATACTTTTCCTTGCCAACGAGCATAATACTAAGGAGGCGACACTAAGTAATTGATATTTTACTTCATAGTAGATTTTCTTCAATTTCTTTGTCCTTAAATTTGGTATTCATGCTTATTTATAATAGTCTTGGACTACACATACATATTTTTAGTTTTTCTCCATTTACGCCTTTCTTCATCAAAGCTCACCCTTTATTTGCGCTTTGTGCAAAAAGCCCTAATAGACCTTAGAGTTTTTTTGCGCTTTTCGCCTTTGATAACACTGCTAATTATATTGCATCACATTTTGATGCAGGATAAGAAATTTTCACATGTTTATTTGATTTTTTGTAGCGCTTAATTAGTTTGCTCAATTCTTATTCTATAAAAGAATTTGATTGTTAATAACTGTGATTAATTAATTCAACTTGCTACTTATCCAATTTCAGGTATGAAATGTTGACAAATCATAAAATGAAGCTGTTCAGTGTTGAATTTTCAGCACTAGAGTGGACTTCAGTTTCTTGGCTAATAGGCCTAATTCTGGCCGCACCAATTCTTGGTATTCTTTCCATCCACCTAGATTATGGCAGGAAACAACAGTTAATTTCTGCTGCAGTAACAGCTGTAGGTGCTGTCTTCTGCCTTCCTGCTGGATTTTTCAAGACTAGATGGATCTTTCCACCTTATATCGCGGCTGTTGTTGCAGCCAACACTATAGCTGGAGCTTGCCACTCCCGTCACCTTGGCCTAATGGTTCGCGGACTTGTTGGTTCACCTATACGTAAAAGCCAGTTTCCAGATAGAAGAGCTGTGGCTAGTTGGCTTTCTCTTCATTCAACTGCTGCTGGCTGCTTGGGAGCTGGCATAATCTCTGCTTTTACTTATCATATGCTCGGGAAATCTGATGATAGCTTCACCAGTTTGTGGGTTGTTGCAATATTTAGTGGTCTAATATGGTTTATTGGAATTGTTCATATTATAAGCACGAATAGGCCGGGTCCAAATGCAGATGTTCCCTCAAATTCTGTCTCGAAAACTCATGTTATTTCCATTTTCAAGTACCCTCATGCAGCTGGAAGCCTTGCTGGAGTGTTCCTTTCATCTTTCACAACAATGTGCATTTTCACAGGAGGGATACTTTATTCAATTGGGGACCTATGCATTACACCAGTGAACATTTTATACATTTGGCTGACCTATTTCATATTCCCATTGATTTCTCTTCCATTGGCTCATCCATTGCAGTTAGTTATGAGGGCAGATGCTGTGAAAATGCAGCTTCTTGGTTTCATATTATCAGCAGTAGTATCGGGATTCGGATTCTATTATCACCATCAGAATTGGAATAAGGTTCATATACTTATGTTTGCTGCAGTTCAAAGTACAGCAACAGGGATTTTACATGCATTTGGAAGAGTCCTTTGGTTGGATTGCTCACCAGCAGGAAAAGAAGGTGCTTTCTCAGTTTGGTTCTCATGGATGAGAGCATTAGGTACTTGTGCTGGTTTTGCACTTGCATCAGTTTACCCTGGACAAATCAGCAAGTCATTTGGGATAGCATTTTGTGCTGCAATTCTTGGGAAAATAATTCTCATATTTGGGAATATCAGTAACTTTGCAGGAGCTAAAGCAGCTGGACATGTGAGAGAGCATAGTGAAAAGGGTTCACCAATGGCTGCCTTGGGTAGTTGTGTTGAAATGAAGATACCTTTGTCCACAGAAGCCCAAGAAGAAGTGAGAGTTCAGCTCTAGTTGCTTTTCCCTTTTTTGCAAAATTTTCTGTTAGATTATTTTAAAATAATATTATTGCCATCTTGTGCATGTACCTAGTAAATTTTTCTATGTATCATGGATTTTGCTTTGAAATCTTCATTCTTTTCTTGTGAACATAGAGAAAATTCATGACAAAAACTTGCTATATATATGGCTTCTTGTTTGAGAGCATAAAACTGGCAACTACAGCAATAGTATTTGTTTTTCATATTTAAAGAGTTCCAGCTACTCTGTGAATGGATGTTTGATGAGAACTTAACATATCTCATCTATGTAATTTTTGTGACTCTGTGTATATTAATCATTGCACAAATGAAAGTTTGCATGTGAAATACTTTTGCTGAGAACAGTCAACAGTGTGTTGGGTTTTTAACTTAGGTTAACCACTTAGTTTTTCTTCCTTTTTGCTTTCTTTAACTACGTAGAGAACTTTGTCTAGTTAGAATCATCCGTCAAGATTAAGCTTTATTGTACCCTATTATTCTCTTCTTAATAAGTACTAGCTTGAACATTAGATTGAAATTGACATGAAATATAAGTGATAATCAATGGGAAACCTGATTGTGTTTATTTTCCGTTGGAATAACATTTGTTCATGCCAAACAATAGACATTTTTAATGAGATGGTAAGCAGTTTGATACCGAATACCTAGGGAAATAATACCAAAATTATGATTAACAACCACATAATTTAACTATTTACTCCACATTTCCTAACAATCACAATCGCTCGGCTAGCATGAATTTGTGTCATTGCTAAATTGCTTTATATTAGAGGACATACTTTAACTTGCTCTCCTTTAGGCTCTTCAACATGTTGTAAACTAAATCCTGCGAAAATTGCTAGGCTTTCCTGAGTCCTCTATGAATATGTAAAATAATCAGTTTATATTTGTATCACAGTTGGAAAAGTTAGTTAAACTACCAGAAACATGTTGAGGACTTCTCCACTTGAATATCTGAGAATGTTTTTCGTTCAAAACGACTTGCTCCTCAGATCATCTCTAGGTAATCTTATTTGTTCTTAGGAAACCTCTCAAAATCCACTCATTTTGCCAGAGAATGTAAAAGCTTTGTTATGAACGACCTGAAACAAAAGATGTTACATGTTTGGCTTAAAAAATCCTCTACACTAGTAACTGATACCAGAGGAGAAACCAATAAAATAAGAAGAGTAAAAAAAGCCTCTAAAGCGCAGCAAGGGCGTAGAACTACAAATGCTTCAACCACAAAAATTGAGCTTCTTCATCACTTTTGCATAAGCCAAAGGGACAGTAGCAGGTTGCCTGAGTCGACGTTTTGATTTCTTAGACTGCAACACGCAATAAAACCCAAGTTGTAAGAATACCAGTGTACAAACACTAACATGCAGATAATTCAACATGGAAAATGGGAGCTCAACTTCGGTTAGGTGCTCAAGGATCTCTTTTTAATGATAATTGTGTCATTTTGTTGATGTGTAGAGAGCACCATGGAGGAGGAGAAACATTAAAGTTTACTTCTTTATTCTTAAAAAAATGTTTACTCCAGAATATTTGACCTTACTATATTTCTACATGTCCAAGAATCTACCATAAAATCAATTTCTGAAGTCCTTGAGTTCAGGAAAATTCAAAGATTTCCCTAGCAAACCCTGTGTGGTGGGAAATAGCAGGTACCCAGTGGAATAGTCGAGATGAGTGCAAACTTGCCCCGACACCACCGTCATCAACAACAACTATGCCTCCATCCCAAACAAGTTGGAGATACCACTCAATGAAAGGATAAGATAAGAGTGATTCAGAAGCTGTGATCTTACAGCAGACTTCACCTTGTTAAGGAGATTTTGAACTTACTATTCCTCTTAACAAGCTGAATACTCTGCAGTTGAACAGAAATTAAATCTAATTTAGACTAGTTCAGCCTGACAGCTTGCAAGATTATGTTCCCACAGGACTTTAGTTTAATACATCCCACATCAAATACTGTATTACCGCACCAAGTTACACTTAGCTAATGCATATCGTAATTAACTACTAACGTTTACAAGGGCCAAGCAGTTATTAACTAATTGGAGAAAGAAAAGCAATGCCAACTCATTAGTAAGTGTTTCAATGCAATTCGATTGAGGATGGATTTTACATTCGATACATAGTAGTTAAGAAACGAATGACAACCAATGAATCAATCAATCATGCCTCAACACAAAATTAGTTGAATAGGCTATATGGATCTTCTTTATCCATTCTACTCTATTCAGCTCCCACTCCAAGACTTAACAATTTGTACTTTGATGCAAATTAGTGGTTCTTTAAAGCTTAAGGTTCTCTTGATCTAGCATTTATTTCCGCACACGTATAAGTCGTACCAGAACCAAAAGACTCCTGAAAGCACCACACCAAATGTAAGCGTAAAATTAACAGTTAAACCTCAATGCTAACTAGTTGGTATAACATATATTGTTTATTTGCTTTAGTTGGGTCATCTTCTTGGCTAAGCCTATATTAATTTCAAAAGATTGTCAAGTATTTTGAAATTTCTATCTCATCGCATTTTACCACTTTTTATCATCATATTGTCACACTCGCATGCATAGACAGGTACATCTTAAGGTCTTACGTAGGACATGAAAAAGCCATCTTAGTTGACCTTCTCTTTTTCATCCTCTGTGTTACTTGCACTATCTGTAGGATCACTATTCACCGGTGTAGCAGCATCGTAGTTGTGGTCCTGTAGCACTCTATAATGCTTAGGTTATTAATTGAGCTTCTATCTTTATTTATTCTAGGCAAATTTTGATTATTTGGTTCCTAGTTTTCTGGATTTCTTTTATATTATTTTCCTTCATTTTATGTAGTTTGTTGATCTGCAATTTCTTAATATCAGCTATTCCTGCCTTATATGTTATTTTCAAGAACTTCTATAACGTGCTAAAAGGAACATCTTCAAGGATTTTGCACAATTTCCTTTAAGAAATAGGGCTTCAACTGAACCAAAGTGAACCCCTTCCCAGTCGTGCTCCTCTTGTGTCACTACAGAATACAAATCAATTTTTAACATGCACTAGCAGATGGTCAAGTTAACCTGCAATTCTGACTATTAGTACATCTTAATTTATCTAGGTGTTGAAAGCTTTTAGTCAAGCTTAGTGATCAAACTTTTATGACTGCATTTGTTTAATTGACTACCCTCTGTTGCCTAACCTTTAACCAAAACTCAGCATACTAGAACAACCTAAAAGACACCAAAAGACACAATAAAACCCCAAGATAAAGATTGCCCAGAATGCTGCTCGCAACATAAATACAGACAAACTTGGACAGAGAAATGAACTTTAGTGTGAAACCCTTCTAAAAGGCAACACAAACTTTGATAATTAAGATAAAAAGAAAAATAATTCAGATCTTTCCGTTTTGTGATAAGTATGAACATTAAATTCACAGTTCCTGCAGTTACAGCAATCTTCCTTCTAAACGTAATTTTCTGCATCACATATGGCCTGTCAAAATTTATTAGGATTGCACTGAAAGGAATGCAATCCACTTAGAGGGTTTTACTTTTATCTTTTGCCCTCAACACGTAAGATCGAAAAAGAAGCTTTATTTTGTTTTGCCTTGTATCCATCTAGCAAAAAAGATAACACTTGCTTGCCACTTGAGTCTAAAACCAATTTCAAGACACCTTTTTTTAATAAGGAAATTCGTGAATTTCGCGAACCTTATATACCACCACTACACCATGCTGCCGGTTAGGAAACTCTCAATGTCTAGATTAGTCGGAAAAGCCTTGATCCATTTCTATAGTCTTAGTTGATAAAAGTTGAAATCCTAATTTTCTTAGAGCACAAGTTTGATCCCACAAGGGCCTACAATCTCAGTGAGTTTGCTCCAAAAAACTTCAATTCAACAAGTCGTACAAATCCTGTACACATTCTCATTCCTGATTCATAACTAGTTTCACTGCATATTGGATTCCAGATTTCTTCCTTACAGCAGCTCCCTTATTTATTTTTTGATAAGAAACATTTCCCTTATTTATTTGAACTCCAACATCTGAAATCTCCAATTTAGAGGTCTCACCAAAGTCCAAACTTCCTTAATCCCTAATTTCTTTCTACTAAACAGGTGTCACAAATCATCAACTAACGATCGACAGACAGCCCTAGATTTTCACTGAGATTTTAGTTCATTACATCTTTGAACCCTAAATCAACTGGATTGCTAAATCATTTCAATGTATTAAGCAAAAAGAATCTTATCAATTCAATAAGTATAGCACCCTTCGATCACATGAGCTCATTTCAGTAAGTAATGACTATTTTACAAGTTATGCAACTATCCACAAACTTGAACAATTGCAACAGCAAGGTGTAATCTTCTCACTCATTGCCAAAGAGTAACCAAGTTTCTTGTATAGTGGGAAGAAAGATATACACTTCCACCGAGAAGCATTCTTCTCCCCCCCCCCCCAAGGGGGGTGGGGGTAGGGTGGGGTGAGCGGGAAGTTCAGGCAAACAGTGGGGATCAATTATTGATCTTTATTCCTTACTAGTCAAGGAACAATTATATTACCAGCAATAAGACAAGTACTGAGGTAAACACATAAGTGGTTGAAACTATAACCTAAAACCTAAGTTGCTCCACCACCAGCACACGTGTCGACACGACACTAGTATGGGTGTGGGTATGGGATCCGGACCAGATTGATCAAACAATTTTGGGTGCTTTAACCATGACGGAAGAAAAAATTCGAGACGAGATACAATTTGATTTCGAAATCAGAATCAAAAACTAGGGTAAATTTGAAGAAAATAGCATACCTTATCTAGGAAATCAACTATTTACTTATTTATAACTTGAGAGTAAAAAAAATACAGACTTTAGAAGATATACGTAAGTGTTAAACAAAATTTCTCATAATTTAGAGCTATATATATATATATATATATATATATATATATACACTTAAATATTTTTAGCCGGATCCCTGCACCATTATCCATACTAGGATCCATATCCCCGAATATTAGAATTTATGTTTCGAAGGATTTAATCTTTAGATCCGCACCCATGTCCGAGCAACTTAGCCTAAAACACGAGCTCACAAGCATAAGGCACTATAAACAAGACTAAAAAGGTCATGTATAGAGCACTTGGTTTAATCAGTCCCAGCGTCCTAAGCAAAAGAGAAAAACTGACCTTTAAATGTGCATTGTGTCGCTTCCCCTCTCTCCAGCGCCTAATCAGTCCATCTTTCATCACCCTAAATCTGTCCTTATAAGACCTGATCCAGAAACAAGTGTCACATCTCTTCAATATCTCAGATGACAAAAAATATAAAACAAATTGGTTAACGAAAACATATACATACGAGTAAAATTTCATTTTGATTTTCTTGACTTTTGATGTGACTGGAGTCATCGGCTTCCTGCTTTTCAACTTCCTTTTCTTCTGTTTTGCAGTGATGTACCGCACTTGCGTGAACTAGAAAAATAGCAATCAACCAAATAAGTAAATAACAGACAAATGCAATAAACATAGAACAGATGCTACAAGACTTTTCAGCACCTGGAACAAGAAAAAACATCAATCAACAATATACAAGTAATTAACAGACAGATGCAATAAGCACACAAAAGATGGTACATGCATTTTGAGCACCATCCAAAACTGATCATTAATTAAAGCTCAAATGTTTATTAACCCCTCTACCTTTCCTTTCATTTTCCAGCTCTTAGTTAAATAGCCGTGGCACTTATACTAGAGCAATTACATATAAATAGCAGTAGTATAGCACATTATACTATTTAAAGGTTCTGGAAAACCAAAATATTTTAAGTCATTGCGGGCTGCCCCTTGTGAAAATGAGTGCAATTTAATATGAATTTATACATGTACATGTACATAAATTTTCATCAATATGTAGTTCAAGCCCAATGCATCAGGTGCCCGATAAGTATCCACTAATTAAAAGTCGCTTTTATAACTAAATTTTTCTCGATAAAGAAACAAACGGATGAAAAAGATAAAGATGTGCGGGGAAAAAAGAAGCCAACTTACAGAAGAAGGGAGGAGAGAGGAGTGAGTAGAACTTGGCAATGAAATAGGGCCATGGGAAATGGGGGTAAAGCTGGAAGAAAATAAGGTACTAATAAAAGGTCTGTTAATGGGATTGGTAGCAGTAGTAAGAAGACGATACGGAAGAGCGTGCTGGGGGGTAGTGAGGGTTGAACGGAGAGCGCCGATGGATCGGAGCTTGGTGCACCATCTCTGCATCTTTGATTTTCTGCTCTTTTGTTTGAGACTTAGGTTTCAGAAATTTTGCTATGGGTTGTAAGAGGGAGGGAGACCACTTTTTTTCGGGTTGAAATTGCAAAGATAGCCGCTTTCATGACAGCTATTTAAACAATAGTCATTCCCAATGTTTTTAAAATTCAGTCATTAACCTTTTATTTGGATCATTCTTCTCATCATTTTATAATGTATTGTATTGTATTGTACTGCATCGTATTATACCGCATTATTTTATAAATACAATATTTGAATAGATTGTATTGTTTGTCATTATTAAATATTATTTGGCCGTTTGGTTTGACTGTATCATATTGTACTGTAACTGATAAGTTTACTAAAATACCCTCAATTATATAAATATTGAATTTATAAAAAATTATGTATAAAATAATTTTTAAAAAATAAAACAGAAGAAGGTAAAACACCTTAAGAAAGCAGAACAGAAGAAGGCAAAACGAAGGAGCACAACTAATTAGAATTGAGTTAAAAGCAAATTAGGAGAAAAAATAAAATAGAAGGAGAAAAAACACCTTTAACGTTGGCGGCAGAAGTACCAGAAAAAATAAAATAGGTTAGAAGTTGGAGATTTGGAGTTAAAATAGAAGAAGAAAAAAAAGGTAAACGGTAAAATAAAATTATAGAGTAATAAGTTAGGACATTATTGGAAAGAAAAATAGGAAACGATCCCACCACACTAAATCGGTTGTTTAAAAAAAGCACTTTTCATTGTTTCGGAACAATGAATTTAACAAAATAATACAATCAATTTTAGTGAAACAATCAAAACAAACATTGTTTTAAAATAACAGTACAATATGATACAATGAGAAACAACCATCCAAACAAGTTGTAAGTATAGCCAATTGCTATGACAGTTCAAACTTCAGACCTGTCACCCCAGGAATTTGAAAGTCCTAGAGTTTCACTTCACCTATGAAATAAAATCCCACAGTGAAGACTATTTTTTAATTGGAAATTTTTTACCCTACAAAAAAAACCTTAGTACTCTATTTATTTTAAATAAATATCATTTTAAAATATTACATTCTATAAATACTTTTTATCCTTTATAGCAAAATATCTAATAATAGTAATATCCTACATTTAAGGCACCATATATGCTAAATAGTATTTTCCTCTTTCCTTTGTAGTCTTTTCTCTCACATAATCGCCGTAAAATTGACTAATCATGTTCTCTCTCTCTTGCATACACTTTATTCTTTCTCCCTCAACCCACGATTCATACCTCTTATCCCACCCAAATTCTCTAGTTGTCTTCTCTCTCAGGTTGTCCACTTGAGTAAAATTTACAACTATCAACAATAACAGTAAAACGAATT
Organism: Nicotiana noctiflora; assembly: GCA_032618575.1. Classification (NCBI taxonomy): domain Eukaryota; kingdom Viridiplantae; phylum Streptophyta; class Magnoliopsida; order Solanales; family Solanaceae; genus Nicotiana; species Nicotiana noctiflora. The sequence continues at coordinate 23,489 of JASVEL010007966.1, forward strand.
AACACAAGGAGAACTCAAATTGCTTCTGCATCACATTTTAAACTTTACCTGCCATGGTTGTTCTTCAATGACTAGAGACGCAAATTTCACTATTTGTGCACCACCGACGACGAAAGTTTTCAACTGAGAACGCGAGCGAAGAGATGTCGCGCTTTTCTATGGGATAACTCAGGATCCGTTAGAATTGGGCTTGTATTTAACTATTTATTAAGCAGTAGTTAGTTGTATTCAAGTATTTTATACAACTGTATTCAGTTGTATTTAGTTGTAGTTAATTCTATTCAACTATTTTATTCAGCAGAAGCTAGTTATATTTTGTTGCATTCAAGAGTTTTATTCAGCTGTATTCAGTTGTATTTTGTTGTATTAAAGTATTTTATTCAGATGAATTAAGCTATATTTTGTTTTATTCAAATGTATACAGTTCTACTCAATTGTATTATTCATATGTATTTCTTTTTATTCAGCTATAATCTTTATTATGTATCTTTCAAATACAGATTAATGAGGGATCATTTTAGTTCGTTGAGTTAAATTAGGAGAATATCATGTGATTTGATTTCCTTTCGTTTTTAACCAATTTAACCTTCCAGATTTTACGCAGATACGATATTGTATTTAACGTTAATGCCGCTTGAATACAGCTAAATACATGTCAAACTTAGCTGAAATTCCACCTTTTACGCCTATTTGTTTTTGTTGTATTAATGAATACAACAGATTAAATGCATGAAATACATTGTATAAAAATATAATAGGTATCTATAACACGTAATATAGCAAAGGGTATCTATAAATGGCTAATTAGATCTAAAAGATAGTGCTTTATGAAAAAATTCTCTTTTTAATTCGCATAGACTAAAAATGACTAGCTTGTGCTATTACTCCTATCATGAGAGAAATTTCAAAATAATCAGATTTACAAGTGGTTATTTAAAAATAGTCATGTTTCAAAAGTAATTGAAATTTAGCCATTTTTAATATAAAAATAAATCTTAACGAAAAATACTGTTCAAAATCCAAAAAATACTACAATATTATATATCGAAATTCTAGTATAATATAGTGGAATTGGAGTTCCAACATAAGTATACTGGAACTTCAGTATATTATACTGGAGTTCAGCATAATATTTTGGACTTCTAGCATAATATACTTGAGTTCCAGTATAATATACCGATCCAGCATAATATGTTGGAAGTTCATACACAGGTGCTCCAAGGTGATGTCGTGCCATGTTATTGAGAGTAAAAGCATGAAGGGTGATGTTGTGTCGTGTTATTGAGAGTAAAAGCACGAAGGGTGATGTTGTGCCATGTTATTGAGAATAAACTGGAAGTTCATACACATGTTGATGTGCATCGATCTCCGGTATATTATGCTGGAACTTTTCGCATTGCAACAAAATAGTGGTTATTTTTTAATGACTTTATAAACGCTGATTTTCAATGACTGGTTCGAAAACTGGCTAGCCCGTGCTATTTTTACTACTATCAAGGCAGGTGCCTAACATAGACCCCGAAGCCCAATTCCGACCCCTCGGGACTAATCAAGTCGACCCCCTTATTTCTTTATTTCTTTTTTTTTTTGTTTATTTGATTAAAATATATATATATATATACTTAACTTTTATTGATGAAAATTAAAATTAATGTACTAAATAATTTAATTTTGAACATTGAATTTTGAATTCTGAAAATCTTCCGACTTACAGCTTGAAGTTGAGAATACTGTTAAAACTTGAAATAGAAATATAGTGTAGTGTATAATATTCCCAAGAAAATATATATTTTTAACCAATTAGTTCTTCAACTTCCGACTTAGCGAATCTTGTGGTGGATCACAATCATTCGATGATATTTCTTGAGCCTTTTGTTCAATTCCCTATCGGGGGCGGCCCGACTAATTTTGTGACCTAAAGTCAAACTTTACAAGAAACCTTAATTAATTTATTTTATTTAAAATATTTATTTATTTAAAGTCTATTTTTCTAGCATTTCTTAAATACAAAGTTACTAATAATTTTTTTATAATCCATAACTCCTAATAAGTCTTTCTTAATTGATAATATAGCTTATCCATTTAACCTTTTTGAAACATTGTTGATCTTAGGTAAGATTTTATCAATTTTAATTTTAAAAACTTCTTTCCACTAAAGTGACAGTAACAAGAGTTCTTAACATTATTCCATAAGAAATATAGGCATTGGAAAAATAATCAAATCTTTTTATTTGACGGAGTGTATCAATCAAAGTTTTATCTTTTAATTGTACTATTTTCCTCAATACTTTTAATTTTAAAAATAAATCTAAACCATCAATATCGAATTGATTATCATGCTTTAAGGATTATTCAAGATTAAGGTAATATTTTTCAAATTTTCATCATCAAGTGACCTTAATTTTATCGCTAAATAGAAAACCAAAAATATTTTCATAGGCTTCGAATTGTTCAAATCTATTTGAAGTGAAAAAATAGACTTATCTACTATCTATAAAGTAATCAACTCCAAAGGGCTCTTCGAAAAATTTTGAGACTTTACTATCAACATCCTCATCAAATTGTTACTTCTTATATATCATATATTTCTTACGAAATTCATGTTCAATATTCATTCCAAGTGCAATTTTCTTAGCAAAAACGTAGTAGTTGCAAATACTTCTTCACTATACATGTTAAAGAACTAGGGGAGTTGGGGCATTCAGAGCGTCGTAGAGACTTAGGGTACCGCAGGCGCATTAGGGTGGAAGAGGTCGTGGGGGCTTTGCGTAGGATGAGTAGAGGTCGAGCGACCGGGCCAGACGAAATCCCGGTGGAGTTCTGGAAATGCATGGGAAAGCCAGGAGTAGAGTGGCTCACCAGGTTGTTCAATGCGATCTTCAGGTCTAAAAGGATGCCGGAGGAATGGAGGTGGAGTACAGTGGTGCCCTTGTATAAGAACAAAGGGGATATCCAGTGTTGCAACAACTATAGGGGCATCAAATTGATAAGCCACACCATGAAGGTATGGGAGCGGGTGATCGAGGCCGGGGTGAGGGAGTCGACATCTGATATCTGTGAACCGGTTCGGTTTCATGCCGGGTCGGTCCGCTACGAAGCAATCCACGCTATCGGGAGATTGGTGGAACGGTTCGAGGATATGAAGAAGGACACTGCGCATGGTGTTCGTCGACTTGGAGAAGGCGTACGACAAGGTCCCTAGGGAGGTACTATGGAGGTGCTTGGAGGCTAAGAGCGTGCCGGAAGCCTACATCAGAGTAATCAAAGACATGTATGATGGAGCCAAGACTAGGGTTGGGACGGTGGGTGGCGACTCGGACCATTTTCCGGTGGTTATGGGGCTCCATCAAGGATCTGCGCTTAGCCCCCTCTTGTTTGCCCTGGTAATGGATGCTTTGACGCGTCATATTCAAGGGGATGTACCTTGGTGTATGCTATTTGCTGATGACATAGTCCTGGTAGACGAGACGAGGGTCGGTGTTAATGAAAGGCTAGAGGTATGGAGACAGACCCTCGAGTCTAAGGGGTTCAAACTAAGCAGGTCAAAGACAGAATATCTGGAGTGCAAGTTTAGCACCGAGTCGAGCGAAGTGGGAGGGAGCGTGATGATTGGATCTCAGGCTATAGCCAAGAAGGATAGTTTTAGATACCTTGGATCGGTGATCCAGGGGGACGGGGAAATAGACGGGGATGTCACTCACCGTATAGCGGCGGGGTGGTCAAAGTGGAGGCTTGAATCAGGAGTTTTGTGTGATAATAAAGTGCCACATAAACTCAAGGGGAAGTTTTATAGAGCTGTGGTTAGACCTGCCATGTTGTATGGGATGGAGTGTTGGCCGGTGAAGAAATCTTATGTTCAGAGGATGAAGGTTGCGGAGATGAGGATGCTTAGGTGGATGTGCGGGCTCACCAGGTTAGATAAGATTAGGAACGAAGTTATTCGGGAGAAGGTGGGGGTGGCCCCAGTGGATGAGAAGATGCGAGAGGCGAGGCTGCGGTGGTTCGGGCATGTGCGGAGGAGAAGCCCCGATGCCCCGGTGAGGAGTTGTGAGCGGCTAGCAGTGGTTGGTGTGAGGCGAGGCGGAGGGAGGCCTAAGAGATACTGGGGAGAGGTAATTAGACAGGACATGGCCAGGATGCGGATTTACGAGGACATGACCCTTGATAGGAAAGTCTGGAGGTCTAGTATCAGGGTTGTAGGATAGGGGTTTCTAGATTTTTCGTACTCCTTTCCCGGGGTGGGTGAGGTGTGGTAGGGACGCCCATAGAGGATTAGTTTGTGTTCTCTTGTGGTAGTCATTTATGGTAGTTACTGTTTTAATATCATTGCATGCATATCTGCTTATTGATGGTATTTATGCCTCTTATGTTTAGACAATTTTTTGCGATGTATGTTGGTATAACTAATGCGGTTTTTGTTTTTGTTTTTGTTTGCCTTTCTTTTTAATGCGCCGAGGGTCGATTGGAAACGACCTCTCTGCCCTCTCGGGTAGAGGTAAGGTTTGTCTACATATTACCCTCCCCAGACCCCACCTTGTGGGAATATACTGGGTTGTTGTTGTTGTTGTATACATGTTAAAGAAAAAAATCAAACTTTTTTACTTCGCAAAATCTTTTTATAAACTTATACATAGCCTATTAGGTGTAACAAAAATGGGGCTTCCATAAATGTAGGGCCTAAAGCAGTTGCTTTACTTGCTTTATGGAAGTGCTGCCTCATTCCCTTCCGCCTAATTTCCAAAGCATACAAGTTATTTAAGTCCGTTCATCACGTCTCTGTCATAAGTCTTCCAAGGGTAGGTCTAGCATGTACCACATGGGTCCTCGTGAATATAGTACCATATGGTCTAACATCGGGTAGGTTTATTATTATGATAGAACTTATTCTACTGCAAAGAAAATTTGAAAAATATTGTAGAGTAAGTATGATATCGATGAGGCATGTGCAAAAATATATTGCTAGAAAAGTTTTTCGTTTTAAATGGTGGACAACAAATCTGTAGTAGACCAAGATCAAGACCTCATAATGATCTTTGGAGAGCTCAGTCTGAGGATATTAAAATCAGACAACATTATTGTGACGACCCAAAGAGTCATTACCTCTTTTCTTACTTATTTTGTACTTCCGAGGCCTTGAAAACCTCATTTATAGTTGCCTCAATTTACGTGCACAGTCTGAGCGCATAGCCGGAAAGCTTAAATGTGAAATTTTGTGAAATCTGCTAAGTTTTGATATTAAAATTAATAAATGTGTCTTCGGTCAATATTTTGGATAAATAGACCCGGACCTGTGATTTGACGGTCCTCAAGGGTCCGCAGGAAAAGATGGTACTTGGGCGTATGCCCAAAATTGAATACCGAGATCCCGAGCCCGAGATATGAATTTTTAAGTAAAATTATTTTCCGAAAATATTTAAAGAAACTTTAAATGAAATCTGATTTGAAAGTAATGGTATCGGGCCCGTATTTTGATTTCGGCACTTGGTACAAGTCTTATATATGATTTAAATCATTCCTGTAATGTTTGGTTAAAAACGGACATCGTTTGACGTGATCTAGACCCTAATTGGGAAATATATGTCTAACGGGAATCTTGAGAAAATCTCATTTGATCTTGAGGCTTAATTCGATGCTCATGATGTTATAATGGTGATTTGATCACACGAATATGTTCGTAGGATGTTTTTGAGGTAGTGTGCATACTTGGGTTGGAGTTTTGAGGGCTCGGGTGAGTTTTGAGTAGGTTTCGGGATGCCTTAGACGTAAAAGATCAGATGTTGCAGGTTCAGGAAATATTGTAGGTCTCTGAACCCTCTTGCATGGTCCGCGAGAAATTGCGTGTGGCCGCGGAAGGGCCAGCGGGGCCGCGGTCGCCTTTGAGCGGTTCGCGATCGATTATGTGCGGTTCGCACGTGGCTATGATATGCAGGTCTTCAGGGAGGCCTGTGCGGCCATAATCCTTTTTGCGCTGTCCGCACAGGGAGCTTTAGAGGGGTATAAATAAACGGAAATTTCAGCTATTTTACACTTTTCAAAACCCCAAAACATAAGAGGCGATTATCCAAACAACCTTTCTTATCCAAAATGATTGGTAAGCGATTTTTAACTCATTTTCTTCACTCCTTAACACCTTTTAACATGATTTCAACTTAAAATCAAAGATTTTCATGGGGGGAAATTGGGTATTTTAGGTAGAACCTAGGTTTTTCTAAAAATTTGGGATTTGGACATCAATTTGAGGTCCGATTTCAAAATAAATTATATATTTGGGTTTGTAGAGGAATGGGTAACCGGGTTTTAGTTCGAACCTCGGGTTTTGACCACGTGGGTCCAGGAGCATTTTTGACCTTTTTGGGTAAAACCGTGCAAAACTTATTTTCAAGCATTGGGGTTGATTCATTTAGTGTTTATGAGTTGAGTTCAAGGCATCAAGGTAAGTGTTTGGTTTAACCCTAGCTTGAGGGATTAGGAGTTGAGTCTTAATTGTTATGTGGTATTTGTCGAGTACGATGTGTAGGCATGGTGACAGGTATCTATACGTTGGTGTTTAGTATGACCGTGAGTCTTTAAATTGTGAATATTTTGAATTCGCTATATTCTAATGCCTCGGTGATGGTTTTAATTACTGGTGATGGTTCTTAATTGTTGAGAAAGGTTTGTGAAAGTATACGAAATAATTGAACCCAATGGAGCATTGGCTCAAGTGGTAAAGTGAGATATAAATTGAAAGTGAACGAAGAAAATGAGTTGTTAAATTGTTCCCTTGCTAGGATGTTGAGATTGTTGAGGTTATGCCCTTACTGAGATTAATTGTTTAATTATGTTCCCTTGCCGGGATTTCTATTATAAATTTATTAATTCCCTTGCCCTTGTTTGTGATTGTTGTTTGGGTAAGAAAAGTGTTAAAGCACGAAGGGTGATGTCGTGCATTATTTATTTACCGTAAGGAAAACATTTAAACACAAAGGGTGATGTCGTACGTTGTTGCTTATTATAAGGAAAGAGTGTTAAAGCACGAAGGGTGATGTTGTGTCGCACGATGTACCATTCTATGTCGATCCTATTGATTATATGTGTGGAACGAGAGTAAAAGCATGAAGGTGATGCCGTGCACATGTTACTGCTTGGTAAGTATGAGAGTAAAAGCATGAAGGGTGATGTCGTGCACTTATTGATTTCTGTTTTCATTACTTATTGAGTTGTGTTATTTCCTTCGTTATTGGATGACTCTTATTTGAAAATTGTTATCCCCCCATACTGTTTACCTGTCTTCATATTTCGATTATATATATATATATATATATATATATATATATATATATATATATATATATATATATATATATATATATATATGAAATTTCACATGTTTATGTGGTAGTTTGGTCTAGCCTCGTCACTACTTCGCCGGGATTAGGCTACGCACTTACCAGCACACGGTGTCGGTTGTGCTGATACTACACTCTGTGCTCTTTAGCACAGATCCAGGTTTCGGAGAGCAGCAACAGTAGCATGGGAGCCAGCCTTCAGTCCAGTGAGACACCGAGGTTGCCTTGCAGGCGTCCGCAGGCCCGTCGCCTCATCTATCCTTTATTTTGGTTTGTTATCTCCTCATACTCGAGAGAAACAATTATATTTCTTTCAAACATTGTATTTAAGGTACTCTTAGTAGTTCGTAAGTATTGTGACACCAGTCTTGGGTAGAGGCTTATGTTGAATTTTTCCGCATTTCTATTTAGTTTTCTCTAATTTAAGTCCTCCGCTTATATAGTTAATTTTGTTGCTTTTATATTATTGCCGATAATTCTTTAGAAGGGATTATGTTGTTAATGAAAAAGCACTTAAACTTGGTTTCCTAGCTTCCAATAGTAGGCGCCATCACGACTCCCGAATGTAGAAAATCCGGGTCGTGACACTTATTATCTGTGGCATAATGAATAAACTTCCACCTTCATGGAAGGAATTTCAAAAAACTATGTGTCACAAACAAAAGGAAACTTCACTTGAAACATTGCTAATGCGGATTCACATGGGAAACGAGGAAGAAGCCAAGATGCACTTATGCAATCAGAAAAGAACACTCTACAACCCGTCACTGCAAAGGTAAATTTAATTACTTCAAATAATATTTTCTCTTAAAACTCACAAAAATACTTCTTTGAAGCTGAAGAAGGAGACTTTAAGAAAAATTATGGTAGACCTCCCAAGAAGAATAATGGTGCGAATAATCAAGCATATGATCAAACAAGTTCAAATTGCAAAACCATGTTTTATCTATGGCAAGAGTGGGCATATTGCTCAATTTTTGCAAATTTCAGAAATGTGGTCCTACACCACAAGCAAACGTTACCGAAGAGCAACTTGTGACGGTGATAACAGATATTAAACCGGTAGAAAATGTTGATGGATGGTGTGATTCTAGAGAAAATCGTCATGTTTGCTATTATAGAGATTGATTTAAAGTATATACCCCATTTGAGAAGCCCAAAACCATCTTGCTTGGTGATTTTAATAAAATCCAGGTGCTTAGAAAGGAAAAGGTCGAGTTGAAGTTTACTTCAGGAAGAGTATTAATGTTGAGAGACGTACTTTATACTCCTTCAATGAGAAAAATATTTGATGTCTAGTTTTCTTTTTAACAAGGCAGACTTCAAACAAATTATTGAGAGTAATCAATATGTAATAGTGAAAAAGGGTATTTTGTGGGTAAGGGGTATGCATGTGATGAGATGTTCAAGTTGAATGTTGAGATGCATAAAACTTCTTTTAGTTCAGTTTATATGCTTTCTTCTACTAATGTTTGGCATGCTCGTTTGTATCATATTAATAATATTTATGTGGGAATCATTGTAACAACTCATTTTCCAAAGAATATGTTGTTTTTCTAATTAAAGTGACATTATTTGAAATAAGATTATTTATTTAGTTAGAGTCACCACTTGAAATAATTATTATGGTGTCCCAAGTCATCGGTTTATTTAGAAATCCCAAATCAAGGAAATTTGACTCTATTTTAAAATCCACAAAAATCAAAAGACCGTATAAGAAATTCTATTAACCTCGGAGAAGGTGTTAGGCATTCCAAAAATTCATGATTTTAACACGGACACTTTAATCATACATGGGTTAATTTATTTACTTAATTACTCATTTTTAGAGCCTATGTACATTTAAATTTTTATCGCTTTTAATTATGGCGTTATGGATTTATATTTGAAATGGATCACATGTGTGTAAATTCATTTTATTTGTGGCGTTAAAATCATATCACACGTACGTTTACACAATTAGTCACTCTTTTTAATATTAGGATTGTTCGGCTAAAGTTGCGCGAATACATACTTTAATTTATTTGTGAAAATCATAATTATGTCATGCAAACGTGTAAATAATTATGATGATAGGTTGGATGAATGTAAAATAGATTGAGAAAACTACTCTCCATAACCCCTTAAAATTTTAATAGTCCATATTTGTACAACTTATTAAAAATGGCCCTTCGGCCCAAATATGTTGTATATAGCAGCCAAAAGGAATGAGCATGAGAACACAAGCGCTTGTAGCTCAGTGGATAGGGCGTCTATTTCCTAAGCTAAAGGTCGCAGGTTTGACCACTACCTAGAGCGATAAAGAAACCCTTTTTTACCTTTTTAAATTGTATTTTGTACTTCTGGATCTAATAATATTAGTTAAGAATTGAATGAGAGTCTATTTTGTGTATTTTTTGTATAGTAACAATTTATTTTGTATAGTAATAGTCTATTTAGTATATTTTTTGTATAGTAACAGTCTATTTTGTATAATGACAATCTATTTTGTATATTTTTTGTATAGTAACGGTCTATTTTTATAGTGACTGTCTATTTTGTATATGTTTTGTATAGTAACAGTCTATTTTGTATAGTAAGGAGTCGTTTGGTTGGAATATGAGTTATACCGGTATAAGCTATAATGAGCTAAGTTATACTGGGATTAATTGTGCTGGGATTGTTCTTTATTCATTATTTGGTATGTTATATTAAGAATGACAATTGAATAATTTATAAGAGGAAGGTATAAGTTATATCAGTGCTAATTACCCCACCTTTTGTGAGGTATAAGTTATCCCAGTGTTAAAATTAACACCGGGATAACATATACCTGATTTGCTAACCAAACAAAGTATTAAGGTGGTGTTAAATTCTTATACCACCCATATACCTTCTTATACCTCATACCAAACGACCCCTAACAGTCTATTTTGTATAGTGTCAGTCTATTTTGTATATTTTTATATAGTGACTATCTATTTTGTAAATATTTTATATATTAATAGTTTATTTTGTATATTTTCTTTATAATGACAGTCTATTTTTGTATATCTATTGTATATAAATTGTATAATGATAGTCTATACTTTAATCATTATTGTTGTTGTTGTCATCTCTTATATTACAGATAAAACTACATATATTCATATCCTGAACACTTGACCTGTAAACAAATTCGAACTCGTTATTTTTCTCAACTCAGGAATATAACACTTGAGGCATGTATGCACTAAGCGCCAGCAGATGCATCTGAACGTGGTTCAAGGTGCTCGTCAAAATGGTCATTGAGGTCAGAGAAGCTTCCTTATTGGTTGACAAAGTCTCAAGTTGGAGTTTATGGAAAAGTAGGCCCAGCAGACTTTGCTGCAGGCTTGTATTAAAGTCAAAATAACTAAAAGGAATCATTTCCAAGTTGAAAGAAAAACTGAATTGTCAGAATTAGTTCACAATGATATTTATGAACTTGGAGAAATTTTAACTCTAGGAGGAAATAGATATTTTATCACTTTTATTGATGATTTCTCTGAATATGCTATAATGACCCGACCAGTCGTTTTGAGTATTTGTACTTCGATCGATAATTTACGGGTGTGAGTAGCTCCATATGATGTATTTTGACTTATCAAATTATCGATTTTGGTTTTCAGGTTATTCAAAATTGACTTAAAAGAAAAATTCTCAACTAAGAAGCTTTAAATTGGAAGAGTTGACCAAGTTTGACTTTTAGTATTTTACGTTGTTTTGGAGTTTTGATGATTCCATTAGCTCCGTTGGATATTTTGGACTTAGGCGTGTGTCCGGATTGTGATTTGGAGGTCCGTAGTTGAATTTGGCTTGAAATGGCGAAAGTTTAATTTTTGAAAAGTTTGACTGGGAGTGGACTTTTTGATATCGAATCAAATTGTAGTTTCGGGAATTAGATTAGCTTTGTTATATCATTTGGGACTTTTGTGGAAAATTTGTGTTATTCTGGGTTGATTTGCTTTGTTTCGGCACGAGTTATGGAAGTTTAAAAGTTCAAAGTTCATCAAGTTTGAATTTTTGTGTGATTCGTCGTTTCGATGTTGTCATGTGTGTTTTGAGGATTCGAGTAGGTCCATGTTATGTTATGGGATTTGTAGGTGTACTTGTATGGGATCCCAAGGGGCACGGGCATGTTTCGAATTGATTTCGGATCATTTTTCTTTATGATGTTATTGTGGTTGCTGGTGGTCCTGGTGTGACCACACATGCTGCTGGTTTGTGCAGGAGCGATGGTTGCAGAAGCGACAAAGGAGTCGTCGGATCGGAAGTACTAGTGGGAGCAGGAGTCCGCAAAAGTGGAGGTTTCTTCGCATCTATGAAGGCACATATGCGGTGAGTTGGGCACAGAACCGCAGTTTGGACTAGCATCTACATGTGCGCAGATGCGGGCATTTGACCGCAAGTGCGATGATGGGCCTCCAGTTCTTCTCCACAAAAAAGTGATTTTGGCTGCAAAAGTGATGCCATATAAGCCGCTAATGTGTCACAGATGCAAAAAATTCTGGGCAGAAACTATAAAATCGAGGTTTTGAGATATGGGACTCTGATTGAGGTTATGGGACTCTGATTGAGGTTATTTTTGGATTTATTTTATGACGACCCGGCCCGTCATCACATGAGTTACCGCCCCATTTCCCCCATATTATGTTGCTCTATGTTTCAATATCAGTATTTGAGTTGATCGGGTAGAATTGAGTTGGTTCTAGTTGGAAATGAGGCACTTAGCCTCTTAGAAGGAAGCTTGCCTTGGAGAAGTCAACCGGATGTTGACTATGTAGTTAGAGGGTTCGGATGTGTATTCCGGTGGTTCGGTTAGCTTTGGGGGTTGATTTCTGACTTAGAAGTGCGATCGGAATTGAATGTGGAGGTCCGATGTAGAAATAGGCTTGAATTGACGAAGTTAGAATTTTGGCGAATTTCGGTTGATAGGTGGTATTTTGATCCGAGGGTCATAATGGAATTCTGAAAGTTGCAGTACCTTCGTTAGGTGACTTTGGATACGTTTGAAAATTTTCAGGTCATTCAAACATTGTTTGGTCGGGTTTTTGATTGAATGCGCATTGCGGAAGTTTTGAAGAAAACTAGGCTTGAATCCGATGTGATTCAATGGTTTTAGCATTGTTTGACGTGTTTTGAGGTTTGGAACAAGTTTGAATAAGGTTTTAGGATGTGTTGATGCTTTTGGTTGAGGTCTCGAGGGCCTCGGGGTGATTTCGGATGGTTAAACGGGAGTTTGAGGCAGTGGTTGCAGGTCTGATATTTTCACCTTATGGTATTTTCGCATCTGCAGAAAAGGAGCCGCATAAGAGGTTCCGGAGATACGGTGGGGGAAGTCGCAGAAGCGATCAGGAGTGGCCTAGGTGATTTCCGCATAAGCGGAAGGTTGGACGCTTTAGCAGGGCTGTGTAAGCAGATAATAGACCGTAGAAGCGGTTGGAGGTAAATCGCATAACCGGTGTTTGGATCGCATAAGCGGTCCCAGGAGTTTTTAAGTTAGACCGCGTAAGCGGTCAAATTATCGCAAAAGAGGTACCGCAAGTGCGGTCCGTGGACCGCAGAAGAGGAAAAAGGACTGGTGTTATAGTGAACAGTGTTCACGAACTTCGAAAAGAAACAAACATTTTGGACTTCGACTAAAGCGGGTTTTTGGGTGATTTTGAAGTGGATTCGAAGGGGTTTCATCAGGTATAAATATTTGGGCTCGGATTATGTTATTATGGTGTAAAAACATGAATTAATCACTGAATTTCAAGGAATTAAAGGGTAAAAATGGAGGTTAGGGCTTGAAACCTAAGAGGGTTTGAATTGATGATTTGAGGGGACAAATGGACTCCGATTCTTGTGTATTTTATATGTACGGACTTGTGGCAAGACGTGGATTCCGGTGATGTGAATTTTGTAATTTATCGAGAAGTGGGCTCGGGGCTTGGGTTTTGCCAACTTTGTGTTTTTGGATATTTTTCGAGTTCTTTCAATTGGGTTATGTTCCATTAGCCTATTATAACATATTCTTTGTGGTTTTTATCAGATTCGGCGCGTAAGGAGGTTGATTCAAGAGGAAAAGGCTTAGCGGACTAGTCGCGTGGCCTGATTGAGGTGAGTAATAGATGTAAATGATGACCTGAGGGTTTGAAACCCCGGTATATCACACTGTGATGCTATATTAAGGCGAGACACGTACTATACGGTGAGTGAGGGGTCATTTGCGATTGAGGACTATGGCTTAGTCCATCCGAGTGATACTCGTACTGTGTTGTTGGTTAGAAATTGGTTGGTAAACATCCTACTTGGATGGTTATGAAAATATTTGGGCTGTATGCCGATTAGTTGGATCCCGTAGGGATTATTATAACTGTTTTCATGATGTTTAGCATGTTTTCATGATATCAGTCTTAGGTTAAACTCTATCTCGAAATGGCTAGTAAATTTCTAAAGTTTATACCACTAAATCTATAATTTCTAATAATTGGAACTGAAAATGGTAAGTTTGGCTGTGCCCGTGTGGCTTGCATGCGTATAATTGGATTGATTGTGGATCGGGCTACACACTGCAGCGAATGTTACTATGATATTGTGCTTGGGTTGTAGGAGCCCCTTCGAAGTCTAAACCCCCATAGTGAGCGCATGTACCCAAATGGATCGGGCTGCGCGCCGCAGCGGTCATGTGCATTGCATTGCATTTATGCATCGATATCTACCTGTTTTACCTATCATTATCTGTTGTTATTACACTGTTAAATGTGTAAAAGTACTGATTATAGCTTTGCAATGTTGTATTTCTGGATTTCTTGCTATCAGTCATTATACATGTCTATTACTACTGAGGTCGAAGTACTCACTTTACTCTCTGCACCATGTGTGCAGATTCAGGTGTCTCAGGAGCTTAGCTGAGCCAGTTGCTATTTTTAGAGTTTTACCAGAGTTGTCGAGGTAGCTGCCTCACGCTCGCAGGACCCGACTCTTCCCCTATCCCTTTTTTAGTTTTCCGCAGTTTTGAACATTTGTATTATCAAAGTCTTATTACTCTGTATTGGTAGAGGCTCTAGACTCATGACCTGTGACGACCCAAAGGGTCATCACTTATTTTATTAATCATTTCAAGCTTCTGAGGCCTTGAAAACCTCATTCTATGTTGCCTCGATTAACGTGCACGATCCGAGCATGTAGCCGGAAAGATTTTGTGATAGAAAATATGAATTCTATGAGAAATTTGGATAAAAATGATATTAATATTGATATGGTTGACTTCGGTCAACATTTTTGGTAAACGGATCCGGACCGAGATTGGATGGTCCCGGGAGGTCCGTAGGAAAATATGGGACTTGGACATGCGTCCGGAGTCGAATTCCGAGGCCTAGAGCCCAAGTTATGAATTTTTATGTGAAATTGTTTTTGATGTAATTATTAAAGGAAATAAATTAATTGACCTTGGTATCGGGCTCGTATTTTGGTTCCGACGCCCGGTACAAGTCTTAAATATTATATATGTGATTTCCTGTAAAGTTTGGTGACATTTGGATGTCGTTTGAGATGTTTTGGACCTTGAGTCCCAAGTTTGAAAGTTTTGAAAACTAAAGGTATGAAAATCATGCATTTGAGGCTTGAATTGATTAAAACGAAGTGATATTGGCGATGTGATCGCACGAACAAGTTCATAATGTGTTTTTGAGGTTATGTACATGTTTGGTTTGGAGCCCGGGGGGCTCGGGTAAGGATTTGATAGGCCGTTGGATGAAATTCTGAATTTTTGAACTGCTGGTTTTTCACCCAGCTGTTGGCTTCGCAATTGCGAAGTTTTCTCGCAATTATGAAGGGGGACAGACTCGCAAATGCGAACATTCATCGCAAATGCGAAGCCCCCTTTGGCCGAGCCTTGTTCGCAAATGCGAACAATTGTTCGCATTTGCGAAGGTCCCCAGTGCCAGCCTATGTTCGCAAATGCGAACAAAAGTTCGCAAATGCGAACATTCCCCAATCACTGCCTTGGTTCGCAAATGCGAACCATTGTTCGCAAATGCGAACACTGCCTTATACAACATGTGTTCGCAAATGCGAACATTAGTTCGCAAATGCGAACTGTTCGCAAATGCGAACAAATGTTCGCAAATGCGAACTTCCCACCCTTAGCTTAATTTTTCAAACTCCAGAAATTGGTCGGGGTTCGCAATTGCGAACCCATGTTCGCAAATGCGAACACAGAGAACTGAAAAACACGAATTTCAGTCATTTCTTCACATTTTACAAAACCAAAACACCCATTTGCGATTCTTCAAGGATTTCTTCTTCATCAAAGCGATTGTAAGTCACTTTTTACTTAATTCTTTCAATTCCTAACATCATTAAACATGTTTTTCATAAGAAATCAATGATTTTCATGGTAGAATTCTTGTTTTTGTTAGAAAATAGGTTTTTTCATAAATTGGGGAATTGGACCTCGAATTGAGGTCCGATTTTGAAACAAATCATATACATGAACTCGTGGGGGATGGGTAACCGGATTTTGGTCCTAACCCCGAATTCCGACCATGTGGGCCCGGGGTTGAAATTCACTATTCATGGCAGAATGTTGTAAAAGTTGTATTTGGTATTAAGAATTAGTTGTGGAGTAGAATTGATGATATTAAATCAATTGTGTATAGATACGGTTGGATTGGAGCCAAATTGAAAGAAAAGACATTTCCACGGATTGAATTGTTCATAAGCATTCGAGGTAAGTGTTTGTTCTATCCTAGCTTGAGGAATAGGATTATGTGTTATGTGTTATGTGATCGAGTGCGGTGTATGGGCTGTGGTGACGAGCATCCATACACTGGCGTCTAGTATGACCGTGAGTCGTTGGAAAATGATTATTTTGAGATATATTACGGATGAATTGTTATTGTTCTCCCTTGTTGGGACTTGTTGTGAAGATAATTATTGATTGCCCTTGATGGGACGGTTTATGAATTACTGTTTCTTTCTTTGCCCTTAACCGTGATTGTTATTTGGGTGAGGAAGAGTGATAATGCACGAAGGGTGATGCCGTGCCATGTTTATTTATTAATGCACGAAGGTTAATGCCGTGCCATGTTTATTTATTGATTATGCACGAAGGATCATGCCGTGCCCTATTATTGATTATGCACGAAGGATCATGCCGTGCCCTATTATTGATTATGCACGAAGGATCATGCCGTGCCCTATTATTGATTATGCACGAAGGATCATGCCGTGCCCTGTTATTGAACCATGTACGAAGGATCATGCCGTACTATGGATGTGAGGATGAGAGTAAAAGCACGAAGGGTGATGCCGTGCAACTGCTTGCTATTTCTTGAAGTGATATTACTTGTGTTTACATTATACTTTGTTTTTCCTTGTGAAATTATTAACTGTGATTAATTGTTGAATTCTTTAAGGTATTCCTTATTGTGTTAATACTTGATTATTTCTTGTTATTTTGTGGTACACATATATATATATATATTGAATTGCACAGGTTTATGTGAGTGTCTGGTCCTAGGCTTGTCACTACTTCGCCGGGATAGGCCGGGCACTTACGAGCACATGGGGTCGGTTGTGTTGATACTACACTTTTATGTGTTTTTGCACAGGTCCAAATCTTGAGCAGCAACAGCAGCAGTAGTTTGATAGCATGATTTCATACCCCCGAGACTGAGGTAGCTTGCAGGCGTCCGCAGGCCCGGCGTCTCTTCTTATATTTTCGTTTATACTATAGTCTCTGTGTTTCGAGACAAACATAATTATGTTATATTTCTTTCAGACTTTTATGTGTAGTATTCAGTAGTAGTTCGTGAGTTGGTGACTCCACGTCTTGGGTAGAGGATTTCAGTATGATTTTCGCCTTGTGATTTGTTATTTCCATTTCGATAAAGTATTCCGCATTTATTTAATTAAAATTGTGTTAAAAACAGGTTAGTATGAATACAGTGGCTTGCCTAGCTACCACGAGTAGGCGCCATCACGATCCCGATGTTGGGGAAAAATCCGGGTCGTGACATGACCGCCAGGTCTTTAGGAGTGTATTCAGTGTTATCCTGATGTTCTATTTGGTTTTTATCTATAAATTAAAACTTTTAGCTTTATGATTGTTAAATGATATTCAAATAACTGGTTTTGAGCTTCATGCTTTGATTGAGAGTGTAAATGGTCGGGCTTGCCTAGGAATTGTGTTGGGTGCCGTCACGATCGGGTTTTGGGGCCGTGACAAGTTGATATCATCACCTAGGTTACTTGGCCTCATGAGTCATGAGATGATTAGTAGAGTCTCACAGATCGGTGCAGAGACATCTGTATTTATCCTCGAGAGGCTACAGAACCTTTAGGAAACACTTCATATTCTTGAACTCTTGTCGTGCGGATTTGTTGTTCTGAGAACTAAACTTTTGTATTCTATTCTCTCGCAGATGGCGAGAACTCGTGTTACCGAACGTGACAGACGACCACCATTGCCACCCGCTAGAGGCTGTGGACACAACTGTGGTCGTGGTCAAGGCAGAGCAGCAGGGGTAGCACCAGTTGACCCACCAGTTGCCCCCATTCAGGACTAGCCTCCATTTGTAGATGCTCCAGCAGCACCTATTCAGGCACCGGTAGTGCCTATCGTGATTCCTGGTCTTTAGGTGGAGTTAGCTCAGATCTTATAGTCTGCACTGGTCTGGCTCAGGCATTTTTAGCATCTACTGCCGCAGCTACTTCTCAGACCGGGGATGGCCATCAGACCCCCGCAGCTCGCACACCCGAGCAAGTTGTGTAGGGGTTACAGACACCAGAGGCAGCCTTAGCTCAACTAGTTGCACCAGTTGCTCCAGTTGTGCCAATCACACCAGCTCTAGGGTATGTAGTTCCAGTGATGCCGGATGACGAGAAGCATCGACTAGAGAGGTTTTTTAGACTTCAGCCTCCGACATTCAGCGGTACTGAGGGCGAGGATGCCCAGGAATTTCTAGATAAGTGTCAGCGGATGCTTTGCACTGCAGGGATCTCAGAATCGAGTGGAGTGTCTTTTACTACCTTCCAGTTCTCAGGCCCTACATTTACATGGTGGGAAGAGTTTGAGAGGCGTAGGCCTGCGGGAGCAGCACCCCTTACTTGGCAGCAGTTCTCTACCCTCATTTTGGAGAAGTAGGTGCCGCATTCTCACAGAAAGGAGTTGCGCCAATAGTTTGAGTGGTTGATTCAGGGTGACATGACAGTGATCCAGTAAGAGTTGAGGTTCACGTAGTTGGCTAGACATGCTACTTGGATGATCCCGATAGATCAGGAGAGGATCAAGAGGTTTATGGAAGGCCTCAACTATCCGATTCGCATTTTGATGTCTAGGGAGAGGGTGGTAGCAGCTTCGTTTGAGGAGGTAGTTGATATGGCTCGTCAGATTTGGACAGATCATCATCGGAAGCGTGAGGAGAGGGAGGCCAAGAGGCTTTGAGGTTCAGGTAGCTACAGTGGTGCTACATCTAGGGGCCAGTTGCAACAGGGCAGAGGTCATTCTTTCAGGCCTCCTCAGACAGGTCGCCCAGAGTACAGTGGGGCTTCTTCAGGCCATGACTGTCAGGGATTTCAGCAGGGCCAGTCTTCACTTAGTGCCCTCCAGCTCAAAGTTCTACTCCTGCCTCTTCAGCCCAGGGTTCATCTGCAGCGAGGGGTGCCCTTCAGTCCATTTCTATAACACCGGGTAGTTGTTATGAGTGTGGTGAGTTTGGCCACATGAGGAAACAATGTCCTCATCTTCGTAGTGGTCGGTCTCAGTAGAGGGACCAGCCCTCCTCTTCTACTCCATCTACTTCAGCACAATCTTAGTCAGGTAGGGGTGGGGGTCAGACAGCTAGGGGTTGCCCTAGGGGTGGAGATCGATCGAGTGGTGGTCAGGATCAATTCTATGCGCTTCCAGATAGAAGAGACTTTATTACATCAAACATTGTTATCACATGTATTATCTTAGTTTTCCACAAAGATGCTTCTATTTTGTTTGATCCCGGGTCTACATACTCCTATGTGTATTCATATTTTGCCCATTATTTGGGTACGACCCATGGGTGTCTTGCCTTGCCTGTGCATGTATCTACCCCGGTGGGTGACACTATTATTGTGGATCACATATATCGATCTTGTCTTGTTACCGTTGGGGGTCTGGAGACCCGAGTTGATTTGTTGTTGTTGGGTATGGTAGACTTTGATGTGATTCTGGGTATGGATTGGTGTCACGACCCAAATCCGGTCGTGATGGCGCCCAACAATCAAGCTAGGCCAGCCAAACCAACAGTTTAATTATAACACAATACCAGTCCCCAAATGGACAACCCAAGAAGAATATATGAGTTTAAGAACTCCAATAATAATAATACTGAACAAAAGTACTGACACTCCCAAAGATCCGGAGTCACAAGTCTAGAGCCTCTAACAAAACCAACAGGAAATAGAGAGTACGATATAGAAGTACTCAAGTCCGAATACAAAATATACAATAACAACTGGAATGAGAGGAGAAGCTAGGCTCTGCGAACGTAGGCAGCTACCTCAGCAACTCGATGTGACAATGTAAACGCTGGAGATGTCCGTCTCCTGCTCCTGTGTACCTGAGTCTGCACACAAAAGGTGCAGGGAGTAGGGGTGAGTACTAAGTACTCAGTGAGTAACAAATATATATATGTAGCTGACAGTAAGAAATCCACAAAATACCACAATATGAAGCTACACTACGGTCCGAATCTCCTACGAACTAGCAACAATAATACAATACAGCTACCATAGAGTAATTCAACAAATACAGATGCAATGCAATGCACATAACCGCTACGGCGTGTAGCCCGATCCAATTTAACGTCGACGTCGCTCACTGGGGGTGTGTACAGACTCCGGAGGGGCTCCTACAGCCCAAGCGCAATACTGCTGCGGCGTGCAGCCCGACCCTCATATCAACCACTGCGGCGTGCAGCCCGATCCCATGCTCAGTCCACAATAAACAATTAAGTCACAAAACAATTCATTTTCCTTAATTCCAGTTCTCAATTCATAATTTATGAAAAATACTTTTATCTTTATTAGATTTGTAAAAACCGGTGACTTAGCATTTCAAAAGTGTGATTTCGATTTCCAGGACTGAGATCAGTGATTTAAGCAATTACAGCTATCACATAAATATTGTCCTCTAAGGACGCTACAGATCGGCACAAGGCCCCAAACAAGGCTTACAGCCCACAAATATAGCAAATACAGTGTATTTCCAACACTAACACATATTATTCATTTCCGGGATAGACCAAGTCTCAATCCCCAATCACAATCAATCCCGCACCTGCCACGGTGTGCGAACCACGCCCTATTAGCGTCACAATGTGCTAAGCCGGGGTTTCGAACCCTCAGGCTACAATATACACAAAGTACTCACCTTTAGCCGGTCGTAGACTCGTCCGCGATGCCTTTTCCTTTGAATTTCGTTGCCTCGTGTGTAGAATCTAGTCAAATAACAATAATTATATCAATTACGGGTCCAAGAATTATAACCCACTTCAATTTATATGAAATTCGCAAAATTACACTAAGTTGGTAAAACCCGACCCCGGGCCCCACTGCTCGGAAAATTCCGAAATTAGTACTAACGCGATCCTTATCTCGCCACGAGTCCGTGCATATAAAATTTATCGAAATCGGAGTTCAAATGGCCTTCCAAATCCAAAAATCCCGTTTTTAATACTTAGGCCACATTTCTTCAAGATTTCAACCCAATTTCATGAAGATTGATGTTAATACTACCATAAATTGATGTTTTTGAGTCAAGAATCTTACCTCCGACGAATACCCGATGACTTCTCTGTGATTTCCTCGAGTTTTCCTCTCTCTAGGGCTCAAATGTGTGTTTTGGGTTAATGAACCCGTAACTCTATGTTTCTGGATTAAATTCACTGCCAGACACCATTGTTCATCGCGTTCGCGTGACCCTCTACGCGTTCGCGATGAACAAACCAGCCTTACTCTTCGCGAACGCGATGCTGGCCACGCGTTCGCGATGCTCAAATCCTGCAACCCTTCGCGGACGCGACGCATCCCACGCGTTCGCGATGTTCAAACTCCCAGCCACCCGGATTTCTTCTACGCGTTCGCGATGGACCTCCCGCGAACGCGAAGCACAACACCACGACCCTACGCGAACGCGACCCAAGCAACGCGTTCGCGATGCTTAACACCCCAGACCTACGCGAACGCGACGCCTTCTCCCGCGAACGCGATGCACAAAAGCCTTGGCCTTCGCGAACGCGACACTGGTCACGCGAACGCGAAGGCTTAAGGGCCTGGGCAGAACCTGCAGTTTTCTGGCAGAATTTTTCCAAGTTCTAATTGCCCGGTTGATGGTCCGAATCCATCCCGAGGCCCCCGGGACCCCAACGAAAACCACCAACATACCCCAAAACATGATACGGACTTGTTCCAATCATAAAAACACCATACTAAACATCTAAATCACCAATTAACCACGGATTCAAGCCTAAGTTTCTTCAAAACTTTCAAAACTAACATTCAACCCAAAACCCGATCAAACGATGTCCGAATGACCTGAAAATTTGCAGACATATCCAAAATCACATAACGAAGCTACAGAAATTGTCGGAATTCCATTCCGACCCCGGATCAAAATATCACCTACCATCCGATTTTCGCCAAAATTCAACCTTCGCCAATTCAAGCTTAAAACTACACCAGACCTCCGAATTCAATTATGATTGTTCTCCTAAGTCATAAATGATCCCCCGGAACTAGTCGAATCATCAGAATCCGGTTCCGAGCACTCTAACTTAATAGTCAACTCTTGGTTGACTTTTCACATTCAAGCTTTCTTCAAACATGCTATTTGTTTCATTTTCAATCCAAATCACTCCTAACTCACCCGATATACTCTAATACTGTTTTAAAAGCATAATATATGAAAATGCAAGGTAACGGGGTGGTAATTCCCATAACGACGGGCCGGGTCGTTACATTCTCCCCAACTTAAACAAACGCTCGTCCGCGAGCGGGTTAAAAACATACCTGGAGCATCAAATAAGTGTGGATATCTGCTCCGCATTTCCTGCTCGGTCTCCCAAGTTGCTTCCTCCACTGGACGACCTCTCCACTACACTTTCACTGAAGCTATGTCCTTGGTTCTCAGCTTACGAACCCGTCGACCCAAAATGGCTACTGGTTCCACATCATAAGTCAAATCCTCGTCTAGTTGTATCGTGCTGAAGTCCAACACATGAGACGGGTCTCCGACATACTTCCGGAGCATAGATACATGGAACACCGGGTGAACTCCCGACAAACCGGGTGGCAAAGCAAGCATATAAGCCACCTCCCCAACTTTCCTAAGCACCTCAAAAGGTCCAATAAACCTTGGGCTCAACTTCCCTTTCTTTCCAAACCTCATAACACCCTTCATAGGCGAAACCTTCAGCAACACCTTCTCACCCACTGAATAGGACGCATCTCGGACCTTCCGGTCCGCATAACTCTTCTGACGCGACTGAGCCGTGCGAAGTCTCTCCTGAATCACCTTTACCTTGTCTAAGGCATCTTGGACTAACTCTGTCCCCAACAACCTAGCCTCGCCGGGCTCGAACCAACCGACTGGAGATCTACACCGCCTCCCATATAAAGCTTCATACGGTGCCATCTGAATGCTGGACCGATAGCTATTATTGTAAGCAAACTCCGCCAAAGGCAAATAATCAGCCCATGAACCACCAAAATCAATGACACAAGCACGCAACATGTCCTCCAATATCTGAATAGTACGCTCAGATTGCCCATCCGTCTGTGGATGAAATGCTGTGCTCAGCTCCACCTGTGAACCCAACTCTCGCTGAAATGTCCTCCAGAACTGAGATGTGAACTGGGTACCTCTGTCCGATATAATGGAAATAGGAACTCCATGCAATCTCACTATCTCACGGATGAATATCTCTGCCAACCGCTCTGAGGTATAGGTAGTGCACACTGGGATGAAATGAGCTGACTTGGTCAACCTATCCACCCCCACCCAAACTGAATCAAACTTCCTCGCTGTCCGAGAGAGTCCACTAACAAAGTCCATAGTTATTCTTTCCCACTTCCACTCCGGAATATCAATACGTCGGAATACACCACCAGGTCTCCGATGCTCATACTTGACCTGCTGACAGTTTAGACACCGAGCCACATGGCTCACAATATCTTTCTTCATCTTTCTCCACCAGTAATGCTGCTTCAAATCCTGATACATCTTCGCGGCTCCTGGATGAATAGAATACCGCGAGCTGTGGGCCTCCTCCAATATCAACTCACGAAGGCCATCAACATTAGGCACGCATATCCGGCCCTGCATCCGCAATACACCATCACTATCAATAGTGACATCTCTAGCATCATCATGCTGAACTCTGTCCTTAAGGACAAGTAAGTGTGGATCATCATACTGGCGCTCTCGAATACGATCATATAAAGAAGAACGAGCTACCACACAAGCCATCACCCGACTGGGCTCAGAAATATCCAGCCTTACCATCTGATTAGCTAACGCCTGAACATCAACTGCTAGGGGTCTCTCCCCAACTGGAATATACGCCAAACTGCCCATACTAATAGCCTTCCGGCTCAATGCATCAGCCACTACATTGGCTTTTCCGGGATGGTACAAGATAGTAATATCATAGTCTTTAAGCAATTCAAGCCATCTCCGCTGCCTCAAATTTAGATCTCTTTGCTTGAACAAATGTTGAAGGCTGCGGTGGTCCGTATATACATCACAAGATACACCATATAGATAATGCCTCCAAATCTTCAAGGCATGAACAATAGCAGCTAACTCCAAATCATGAACAGGGTAGTTCTTCTCGTGGGGCTTTAGCTGACGAGAAGCATATGCAATAACTCTACCCTCCTACATCAAATACACAACATATCCCCACTCTCAATGCATCACAATATACGATATATAAACCTGAAGCTGATGGAAACTAACACTAAAGTTGTGGTCAAAGCTGTCTTGAGCTTTTGAAAGCTCTCCTCGCACTTATCCAACCACACGAATGGTGCACCCTTCTGCGTCAATCTGGTCAAAGAAGAAGCAATAGATGAAAATCCCTAAACAAACCGGAGATAATACCCCGCCAAACCAAGGAAACTCCGAATATCCGTAGGTGAGGACGGTTTAGGCCAACTCTGCACCGGCTCTATCTTCTTCGGGTCAACCTGAATACCATCACAAAACACCACATGACCCAAAAAAGCTACAGACTCGAGCCAAAACTCGCACTTGGAGAACTTCGCATATAACCTTCTCTTCCCTCAACCTCTGCAATGCCACTCTCAAATGCTGTGCATGCTCCTCCTGGCTGCGTGAATATACCAGGATATCATCATTAAACACAATCACAAAAGAATCAAGGTACGGCCGAAATACACTATTCATCAAGTGCATGAATGCTGTTGGGGCATTAGTCAACCCGAAAGACATCACCAGGAACTCGTAGTGCCCATATCGCGTCCTGAACGCTGTCTTCATAATATCCGAGTCCCCTGATCTTCAACTGATGATAGCCCGATCGAAGATCAATCTTAGAAAATACACTAGCTCCCCGGAGCTGATCAAATAGGTCCTCAATACGAGGCAATGGGTACTTATTCTTCACTGTTACCTTGTTCAGCTGCCTATAATCAATGCACATTCTCATTGTGCCATCTTTCTTCTTCACGAACAACACCGGTGCACCCCAAGGTGACACACTCGGACGAATGAAACCCTTATCTAAGAGTTCCTGAAGTTGTTCTTTCAATTCTTTTAACTCTGCTGGTGCCATGCGAAAAGGAGGAATAGAAATGGGCTAAGTGCCCGGCACCAAGTCAATACCAAAATCGATATCTCGGTCAGGCGGCATGCCTGGTAAGTCTGCTGGAAATACATCCGGAAACTCCCTCACAATGGGGACCGAATCAAGACTGGGTGTCTCGGCCTCAACATTTCTAATGAAGGCCAAATAAGACAAACAACCCTTGCCAATCATTCGTTGAGCTTTTATATAAGAAATCACCCTGTCGGACACATAATCAGTCAAGCCACGCCACTCGATCCTCGGATTACCTGGAATAGCTAGTGTGACTGTCTTGGCATGACAGTCCGGAATCGCATGGTAAGGAGATAACCAATCCATGCCTAGAATAACATCGAAATCTACCATACCCAGTAGTAATAAATCAACTCGGGTCTCCAGACCCCCAATAGTAATAATACAGGATCGATATACCTGATCCACAACAACAATATCCCCCACTGGGGTGGACACATGTACGGGCAAAGCAAGAATACCACGGGTCATACCCAAATGATGTGCAAAATAAGTAGAGACATAAGAATAGGTGGATCCGGGATCAAATAAGACGGAAGCATCCCTGTGGCAGACTGAGATAATACCTGAAATGACCGCATCTGAAGCACTAGCATCCTTCCTGTCCGGAAGAGCATAGAAACGAGCCTGGCCTCCACCAGTACGATCCTCGCCCCTGGGGCGACCTCTGGATACCTGGCCACCAGTCCTAGCTGACTGTGCTGGCACTGAAGAAACAGGAGTAGAAGACGAGGGTTGATCCCTCTGCTGAGACCGCTTACGGAGCCACTGAGGACACTCTCTCCTGATATGGCCCAAATCACCGCACTCAAAACAACGGCTCGAAGATGGAAGAAGGGGCTGCTGAGGACCCCTCGCTACAGATGAACCCTATGCTGAGGAAACAGGAGCAGAGCTCTGAGCTGGAAGAGCACTCAGTGCAGGCTGACTCTGCTGACGGCTCTGCTGACCCTGATAACCCTGCTGGCCTTGACGACCACGATCTGATGAAACCCCACTGGACTCTGCACGTCCAGACTGATGAGACCTGAAAGAACGACCCCTGCTATACTGGGGTTGGCCCCTAGACGGAGCACCACTGTAGTTGCCAGAACCACGAGGCCTCTTAGCCTCTCTCTCCTCTCGCTCTCTGCGGCGATCTATCTCAATGTGACGGGCAGCATCAACCACCTCCTCAAAGGTAACTGTCGAAACTCTCTCCCTGGTCATCAATATGCGGATGGGATAAATAAGACCATCAATAAATCTCCGGATCCTCTCACTGTCGGTAGGAACCATCCACATGGCATGACGGGCCAGCTGTGTGAATCTCATCTCATACTGATTAACTGTCATCTCTCCCTGCTTCAACCACTCGAACTGACGTCGCAGCTCCTCTCTCTGAGACTGAGGCACGTACTTCTCCAAAAATACCGTGGAGAACTGCTGCCAAGTGAGGGGCACTGCCCCAGCGGGCCTACGCCTCTCAAAATCCTCCCACCACTGAAATGCTGCACTTGTGAACTGAAAAGTGGTGAATGAAACACCGTTGGACTCTAGAATACCCGCGGTGCGAAGCATGCGCTGACATCTGTCAAGAAAACCCTGGGCATCCTCGCCCTCAGCTCCACTGAATGTCGGAGGCTATAACCTCTCAAACCTCTCCAAACGACGCTGCTCATCGTCGGGCATAACTGGAACCACATATGCAGGGGCTGGTGCAACGGGCGCAACTGGCTGAACTGGCTCGGGTGTGTGAGCCACGGGGGTCTGATTCCCTCCCCCTGCCTGTGAAGAAGATACTGCAGCAGTAGCAGCAACTACCTGTGCTAAGCTTGTGCATACTGATAATATCCGAGCCAAGGTCTCCTGAAGACCCGGTATCACAATAGGCACTGCCGGTGCCTGAACCTGAGCTGCCGGAGCGTTCGCCGCCGGAATCTGGTCCTGAGTCTGGTCAACCGGTGGGTCAGCAGGTGCTGGTGCTGCTGCCCTACCTCTACCACGACCACGGCCTCCTGGGTGCCAATGGTGGTCGTCCGCCACGTCCGTTAGCTCGTGTTCTCGCCATCTGCGAGAGAATAGAATATGAAAAGATTTAATTTCATGATAACACAAATCACACGATATGAATTCAAGAAAATGAGGTTTTTCCTAAAGTTTCTGTAGCCCTTCGAAGATAGATACGGACGTCTACGTACCGATCTGCGAAAGCCTACTAAGCCGGCTCATGACTCGCGAGTCCTAATAACCTAGAGCTCTGATACCAACTTGTCACGACCCAAATCCGGTCGTGATGGCGCCCAACAATCAAGCTAGGCCAGCCAGACCAACAATTTAATTATAACACAATACCAGTCCCCAAATGGACAACCCCAGAAGAATATATGAGTTTAAGAACTCCAATAATAATAATACTGAACAAAAGTACTGACACTCCCAAAGATCCGGAGTCACAAGTCTAGAGCCTCTAACAAAACCCAACAGGAAATAGAGAGTACGATATAGAAGTACTCAAGTCTGAATACAAAATATACAATAACAACTGGAATGAGAGGAGAAGCTAGGCTCTGCGAACGTAGGCAGCTACCTCGGCAACTCGATGTGACAATGTAAACGCTGGAGATGTCCGTCTACTGCTCCTGTGTACCTGAGTCTGCACACAAAAGGTGCAGGGAGTAGGGGTGAGTACTAAGTACTCAGTGAGTAACAAATATATATATGTAGCTGAGAGTAAGAAATCCACAAAATACCACAATATGAAGCTACACTACAGTCCGAATCTCCTACGAACTAGCAACAATAATACAATACAGCTACCACAGAGTAATTCAACAAATACGGATGCAATGCAATGCACATAACCGCTACGGCGTGTAGCCCGATCCAATTTAACGTCGACGGCGCTCACTGGGGGTGTGTACAGACTCCGGAGGGGCTCCTACAGCCCAAGCGCAATACTGCTGCGGCGTGCAGCCCGACCCTCATATCAACCACTGCGGCGTGCAGCCCGATCCCATGCTCAGTCCACAATAAACAATTAAGTCACAAAACAATTCATTTTCCTTAATTCCAGTTCTCAATTCATAATTTATGAAAAATACTTTTATCTTTATTAGATTTGTAAAAGCCGGTGACTTAGCATTTCAAAAGTGTGATTTCGATTTCCAGGATTGAGATCAGTGATTTAAGCAATTACAGCTATCACATAAATATTGTCCTCTAAGGACGCTACAGATCGGCACAAGGCCCCAAACAAGGCTTACAGCCCACAAATATAGCAAATACAGTGTATTTCCAACACTAACACATATTATTCATTTTCGGGATGGACCAAGTCTCAATCCCCAATCACAATCAATCCCGCACCTGCCACGGTGTGCGAACCACGCCCTATTAGCGTCACAATGTGCTAAGCCGGGGTTTCGAACCCTCAGGCTACAATATACACAAACTACTCACCTCTAGCCGGTTGTAGACTCGTCCGCGATGCCTTTTCCTTTGAATTTCGTTGCCTCGTGTGTAGAATCTAGTCAAATAACAATAATTATATCAATTACGGGTCCAAGAATTATAACCCACTTCAATTTATATGAAATTCGCAAAATTACACTAAGTTGGTAAAACCCGACCCGGGCCCCACTGCTCGGAAAATTCCGAAATTAGTACCAACGCGATCCTTATCTCGCCACGAGTCCGTGCATATAAAATTTATCGAAATCGGAGTTCAAATGGCCTTCCAAATCCAAAAATCCCGTTTTTAATACTTAGGCCACATTTCTTCAAGATTTCAACCCAATTTCATGAAGATTGATGTTAATACTACCATAAATTGATGTTTTTGAGTCAAGAATCTTACCTCCGACGAATACCCGATGACTTCTCGGTGATTTCCTCGAGTTTTCTTCTCTCTAGGGCTCAAATGTGTGTTTTGGGTTAATGAACCCGTAACTCTCTGTTTCTGGATTA
This sequence comes from Nicotiana noctiflora, assembly GCA_032618575.1. Taxonomy (NCBI): domain Eukaryota; kingdom Viridiplantae; phylum Streptophyta; class Magnoliopsida; order Solanales; family Solanaceae; genus Nicotiana; species Nicotiana noctiflora. The sequence continues at coordinate 52,629 of JASVEL010007966.1, forward strand.
AATTCACTGCCAGACACCATTGTTCATCGCGTTCGCGTGACCCTCTACGCGTTCGCGATGAACAAACCAGCCTTACTCTTCGTGAACGCGACGCTGGCCACGCGTTCGCGATGCTCAAATCCTGCAACCCTTCGCGGACGCGACGCATCCCACGCGTTCGCGATGTTCAAACTCCCAGCCACCCGGATTTCTTCTACGTGTTCGCGATGGACCTCCCGCGAACGCGAAGCACAACACCACGACCCTACGCGAACGCGACCCAAGCAACACGTTCGCGATGCTTAACACCCCAGACCTACGCGAACGCGATGCCTTCTCCCGCGAACGCGATGCTCCGCTCAATTAAGTCATCGCGAACGCGACATCAGGTCACGCGAACGCGAGGACCTGGGCAGAACCTGCAGTTTTCTGCAGAATTTTTCCAAGTTCTAATTGCCCGGTTGATGGTCCGAATCCATCCCGAGGCCCCGGGACCCCAACGAAAACCACCAACATACCCCAAAACATGATACGGACTTGTTCCAATCATAAAAACACCATACTAAACATCAAAATCACCAATTAACCACGGATTCAAGCCTAAGTTTCTTCAAAACTTTCAAAACTAACATTCAACCCAAAACCCGATCAAACGATGTCCGAATGACCTGAAAATTTGCAGACATATCCAAAATCACATAACGAAGCTACAAAAATTGTCGGAATTCCATTCCGACCCCCGGATCAAAATATCACCTACCATCCGGTTTTCGCCAAAATTCAACATTCGCCAATTCAAGCTTAAAACTACACCGGACCTCCGAATTCAATTCCGATTGTTCTCCTAAGTCATAAATGATCCCCGGAACTAGTCGAATCATCAGAATCCGGTTCCGAGCACTCTAACTCAATAGTCAACTCTTGGTTGACTTTTCACATTCAAGCTTTCTTCAAACATGCTATTTGTTTCATTTTCAATCCAAATCACTCCTAACTCACCCGATATACTCTAATACTATACTGTTTTAAAAGCATAATATATGAAAATGCAAGGTAACGGGGTGGTACTTCCCGTAACGACGGGCCGGGTCGTTACAATTGGCTATCTCCGTATCATGCTTTTGTAGACTATCATGCCAAGACAGTTACGTTGGCCATTCCGGGTGTTCCGAGGATTGAGTGGCGAGGTTCGACTGATTATGTTCCCAGCAAGGTGATCTCCTTCCTAAAGGCCCAACGGATGGTTGGGAAAGGTTGTTTATCGTACTTGGCTTTTGTGAGAGATGTTGGAGCTGAGATTCCTAGTCTTGGTTCTATGCCCATTGTGAGAGATTTTCCAGATGTGTTTCCAGCAGACCTATCGAGCATGCTGCCGGACAGGGATATCGATTTTGGTATTGATCTGGTGATGGGCACTCAGCCTATCTCTATTCCTCCCTATCGTATGGCACCATTTGAGTTAAAGGAATTGAAGGAGCAGCTTCAGGAACTCCTATATAAGGGGTTCATTCGCCCGAGTATGTCACCATGGGGTGCACCGATCTTGTTTGTCAAGAAGAAAGATGGTACCATGAGGATGTGTATGGATTATAGGTAGTTGAACAAGGTAACAGTGAAGAACAAGTATCCTCTACCACGCATTGATGATTTATTTTTTCAGCTCCAAGGAGCGAGGATATTTCCCAAGATTGATCTTCGTTCAGGCTATTACCAGCTGAAGATTAGGGATTCTGACATTATGAAGACAGCTTTCAGGATGAGATATGGGCATTATGGGTTTCTAGTTATGTCTTTTGGGGACCTCATTGTGCCTCAGGTAGGCCTAAGCGACATATAGGTTTGGTGAAAATTAATGCCAATAACTGCGTCATATCATTAATATTATAAATAATCGAATCTCTACCAAAACAACAATAATGATAAAGAGTTACTAGTGACATTTTTCCTATTATAATCGAATTCTAAAATGACTCAAGAAAGAAATAAAAATTTATTTCCAATCTATTTGGTCCCAGAAGGACCTTATCCATGCTTTGTCACTAGGTGAGAGATTTTTCCACCAATCTGGCAGCAAATGTGGGATATTCTGAACCATGCCAAACCTGGGGACCTCGTGCCTCATTTATGCAAAACAGATAAAGTTAGCCCTTGCCCCCTCCAGATTCAGCTATTTTCACATTAATGATCAACATATTGGCATATTTTTCTCCTAACGATGCACTGATTGTGATTACGTCCTTTGGGATTATGAAAATCCCGGTGGACATTGGATAAGGTTTTTATTAGTGGGTTATTATGCGGACAACATATTAATCCATGCTAGTTTTGATCATGATGCATGTACAATTATTACCCGAGTAAAGATTCAATAGAAGTCTAGACTGGTACCCTCAAGCGTACAGCTTGAGAGGGAAAGGCACGGAACCGCCGACTGCACCGCTGATCGACTAGTTTTACCGTAGATAAGCCTTTCCAATTTAAAGGGTGATTTTAGGAAGATCACAGAAACTCATCAAGTGCCGCTATGGTATTAGTACGCACGAATGGAATATGATGTTGAGCATGCATTATGCAAAAAAATAATATACATTGTCAAGTATTTTCACTTGTTTTAAAAATAAATGCAGTATTGAATGAACATGACGTAAAGAAAATAAAACAGGGAAGAAGTTAGTTCACGAAATGAAGGAGTTGTAATAAAGCAAATAAAGGGGGTAAAGATTGGAGAGAGACATGATATTGCAAAGTTAAAAATTTTGGAGCAAGTAAACATGATTAGGAAAATAAGGGGAAAAGGCAAGCTATAATTAAATAGAGAGTTGATGCTAGTTCATATAAAAAAGGAAATTAGGAAGAGGATGTGCATGTAGCAATAAAAGGGAAAATAAGAGCGGGATATTCAAGTAATAACAAAATAACAAAACACACTTATTGAGGGGGACTAATTCATATAGATCAAGTTCGTAACGATAAGAGCATAAAGATAATCCCTAGCAGAGTCGCCATGTTGTCATGCTTCCTTTTTCTTGCAAAATCGGGTTTTGACATTTTGCAACTTCTTTTGAGAGTGTAGGTAATTGGTTTAGAGTCGCCACGTAACAGACTAAGATGTGTTAGGGAACCTAGAGCAGATAACTCATGTTATACCAATTTACATCACCAGAGATCGAGTAAGGGCTAGAAATTACCTCGAAAAGAAGGTGTTAGGCACTCTTCGAGGTCCAAAAGGGGTCTCGTCCGAACTCAATCATGAATTAGTCTAATAAAGAACTGAGATTATTTAATAAGGATGGGGGTCCTAAATTGTTTTGCCTAAAGGATCACTCCGTGCAACATAAATAATACTTCGTATCTCCCTTGAGGACGAGGTTTTTACTCATATTATCCAGCGGGGATATACTATTATCTCATGCTACCCGATTAGTATGTTTAAGTTGTTACTTATACCAATCTAGTTGATTCTAGTTCATTTTCTATGCGTGCACTACCCGTCCCTTTACCTATGGTCCTGGAGGTATTAGGACCCCTATTTTGGATGGTTCTGGACTAAGCCTAGGTTGCTTAAAATTATAAAATACTAGGCGACATGAAAAACAGTTAGGACTTTCATATAAAAAGCAGATACGAGCTCATATTGACCTGCACACAAAAACAGCAAATGCACGCAATTGATTGGCATGCTTTATTAATCTTAAAGTCCTATAGGCAGGATATCTATTTAAGGAACATGTGAGCAATGATACACAGAAGTTGTCTTGTTAATATGAGTGTTATGACCTATTATTTGCCTACTAATTTTATTTAGTACGATATTTGGGCATTTCAGAAAGTAATGCGTCACAATAACAAATCAAAAACTGTTATTTTAGTCCTATAGTCATATTGTCTAAGTGATTGACTGCAGCGATTATATTCACAATCGGCAGAATCCTATAAGCATGACTTCTGTGAGCGTGATGATTGTTACCCTATAAGAAAAATATCTAAGTTCGAACTGGCTTTGATCTTATAGGCATGATATCTAATGTTGAACTTATTTTAACCCTATAGGCATGATTTCTAGTTAAGTAACATATAACCAGAAATTTAGACACATTGCTAGAAAATAGTTGAGTCAAATATTGGTCCTATAGGCATGATTGCGAACACACGTTATTGGACAAATTAACGTATCCAATAGACAGGATTTCTAACAAAAGTTGTAATATTAATCCTATATGAAGGACTTCTAGTACATAACTCATACGATTTTAGCAAAATCAACATCACCAATGAAAATCCTATAGGCATGATCTCTAAACAACGTATAACTTAACAGTTTTGGCAAAATGAGTCGAATTAACATCATAGATGATACCCAATAGGTAGGATCTCTACCCAGTTTTAACAAAGGAAATAAAAAACCCCTCCCGATTTTACTAAATACCCAGAATCTGTTTATTACAAAGTTATTACACACCAGATTAGCAAATGAATTACATAAGAGTAATGAAATTAACTATAGGGAGCCCTTTGTTAGGCCCAAATACACCCGGGCAGCCAGGTCTTCGAACCATTTCGAACTCGAGATTATTTCATAGGTACAACATAGCAAATAATGAGTAATTCACCCATAGCACATATAGAATCAGGTTTCCAGTGTGTCAAAGTTCCCAAGGCCTCAGGCTACCCGGGCAATTCTCACACCAGAACCACATACTCAGAAATGATTCAAAGAGATTAGGAACCAGTTCCAGTGTGTCAGAATTCATAAGACTCTCATACGGACCCTGAGCAGTGCTCACACTAGGTTGGTTGAGGATATAACCTAAAGAACTAAGTTTGGGAGTTTTTAGAAAGAGCAACAACATATAAAAAGAGGTAGTGACAGATTCAAAACAGTTTGGATTTCTCAAAAGAAGACTACCATAATAGAATTTTATAACACAGAACATGTAGGCATAATGGCATCAAGAAAACAAGCAAGGGTGGCAAAGTACACAATTTCAAATAGGTCATGTCAGGAAGGACCTAATTACACTAAGTTTGCATGCTAACATTTTGGACAACCTTGTTTAATCACAGAAACATTTAGGAACAGTGTTAAGGCAAATACTACGATTATCACATGAATCCAGAGGGATACAAGACCTATTAGCAGGGCACATGAATCAGATAACAATACATGTCTGTAAAGTTAGGATTGATGACCTAATTTCATGCTAGTGGTATCCTAAGGATACTAAGTTCAGAATAGGTTTAGGATTAGAAAACAATGTGCATGAGACAAGTTAAAACATTAAGCTAGATTTTAATAGGATTCATATTATTATTCAAAATAACCATTTAACAGTATCAATCATTAACTCATAGAAGCATAAAGGCAGAATCATGCTTAAAATAAAGTTCAAACATGCTGGTCGAACAACATAAATTAGGGAGACATAAAATGGCAAGGGATAATGACTTACCAGTTAGGCAGGAAAGCAAGAAAATACACCACAGTAGTTAAGTCCAGAATTAATTGGCCTTGACTTTCAGCCGGCCAAGTCCAGAAACAAACGAGCAAAGAATCAAAGTGAAAAGCTAAGTTATTTAACGAGAGTATTGAGAGTTCGAGTCTTGTCTATAGGGGAAAGGGGAGAAGATTTAAATAGCGTTAAATTAGGCAAACAAATGCTAAAAGAAATCAAGCACAAATAAGCAAAAAAATAAATTAATCATAGAATCAATTAAAGTCTAGTTTTAGGGAAAATAATACGGAGTTCAGTGAATTAATCAGAGAATAATGGTGTGTAATTTGTCATGGGAGACTTTCCAGCCATACCCCATGACTCGTTGGGGGCGCACCGTAGTGTCCTAGCAATCCTCCCAATGCCTAGCAACACGGATGGCCCCGTGGTCTTGGCCGCGCCAAGTGACAAGCGCGTATGTGCCTCTGTCACCCCACCGATATCCCTTACCAGAGCACAGCTGCAGGCAGATCCCAACAACGCCGCACACGCATACAACACCGCGCACAGACCCTTATGCCAAAGACGCTACTCTTGACAAAGGACTTGTTCTTGCTTTGTAGAAAACTAAGTCCTTTCCATTGTAAATATAGAGTAGTTTTCTTTCAAGCACTTACATTATGTTTCTCCAGCTTTTTGTAGTCTACTCGTGTAACTTTGGTTTTTTTTTTTAAGCATTATTAGGGGGGATCAAGCATTCAAAACTTTCTAGCAAGCAACAATTATCTATACTGGTGTCTGCTTTGCCTTACGTTTCCCTTCCAAGGAATCTCAGGAAGGCACCACGTAATCAGAGCCTAGGCTTGACATCGGATAAGGGAACGCATTTACATTACCACCATTTCTAACCATGGTGAATTATGGAGACTGCATTGTGGTTATCGAAGGGACGGTTGAGAAATTGCGGCTTATTGTGGATACAATGCCTGAACTAAGAACCAACATACTGCAAAGGTTAGACGACCTACACCGCAGGGTGCTTTAGGTTAAAGTTGACGTTGAAAACATCAGTCGCGACTCTAAGGGATACCGACAAACAGCAGCCACAGAGGCAGCCATAATTTTTGACAAATTCGAGGTGCTCCAATAGGAGCGCACCGAGGATTTAGCCCATAGGGCACAAGAGGTAGAAAAGGTGACTGCCATGCAACAAACTATTGACAAATTGACAAACCAGCTCAATGTTGTCAATGCTGCTCTGGCCTACTCCGAGGAGGTGGAAACCAAATTAGAGGTGCTATGAACTCTGCTTCCGTGACAAAGAAACTAAAAATTCCTGAGCCAAAGCAATACAGTGGGGCCAGGAATGCCAAGGAAGTGGAAAACTTCATCTTTGATGTCGAATAGTATTTTGATGCTATTGGGGATCTGGAGTAAGCTAAGAAGGTAGAAACTGATGCCATGTATCTTCAAGGTGATGCTAAATTTTAGTGGCAGGTGAAGTGTGAAGCCATCAAGGCCGGTGAAGACGCTCTCGAGAAATGGGCAGAACTGAAGGCAACCATACACCTGAAGTTCTTCCCAGAGAATGTTGAATACAATGCCAGGAGAAAACTACGGGAGCTTCGCCAGACAAAATCAGTGCGGGACTACGTGCGAGAATTCTCCGCACTCATGCTAAGCATACGCGACATGTGGGACAAGGACAAACTCTTCACTTTCATGGAAGGGTTGAAACCTTATGCTCGCGTGGAGCTACAGAGACAAAAGGTAGATACCCTTCCCAAGGCAATCCAAGCAGCTGAATGTATTGGGGACTATCAACTGGAAGCTCGGAGGGACAGACCTCAGCCGCCTGCCCGAGCAGGTTTCAAAGGGGGCCAACCTAGCATTGGTGGTCCTAGCAAAAGTGGGGAAGATCTGAACTCAAACAAATCTAGAGCTCCTCCCCACAGCAGCAACAATGCCGCTTCAAACAGCAACAACAGGGGGAGAAAGCCTCCTTCAGGATGCTGCCATTGTGGCGGATCACATTGGAATAATGAATGCCTACATGCATTGATGAATGCCCATCAGGCTAGTGATGATGGGACAGAGGACGAGTCGAACGATGAGGGCCAGACTGAACCAGTAGATGCTTTCAATGTAATTGTTGGTTCCATTTTTGAGGCATTAGCAGAGACCAGTGCTGGTATCCGTGAGAAAAAGGACCCATGTCTAGTCACGAAGAAAGGAAAAAAAAGGCGAATGAAGAGACTCCTCCTAAAAAAGAGAGGACCTTGATGTTTGTTGAGATAAAGGTGAATGGCAAGCCCATTCGGGCTATGATAGACACGGGTGCTACCCACAAATTCTTAGCTTCGACTCAGGTGGGGCACCTTGGATTAGTTGTAGGAAAAGGCAAAGGTAGTGTCAAGGCTATCAACTCACCTCCCCAACCAGTGGGTGGAATAGCCAAAGGAGTACCGGTGATGCTTGGCCCCTATGAAGGAAAATTCAACCTGCACGTGGTGATCATAGATGACTTTGAGTTGATCGTTGGACTGGAATTCCTAAGGCAGACCAAAACCATGCCTGTACCATTTGCAGACATGCTACTGATGATGGGAACCAACGGGGCCAAGCCCTACATTATCCCGTGCCTCCCCATAAAGATGGTTGTTGAGAACATCTCGGCCTTGCAGCTGAAGAAGGGGGTCAAAAGGAATGAGCCTACGTTCCTGGCAACCCTCTGCATCGAATATATAGAACGCTCTTCGGGTCCCATTCTTGAACCCGTGAAGGAGTTACTATAAGACTTTGAAGATGTTATGCCACAAAACATGCCAAAGTGGCTCCCTCATAGGTGCACTATGGACCATGAAATTGAATTGGTGCCGGACGCGAAGCCACCTGCCCGGGTGTCCTACAAAATGTCATAACCCGAACTCTCCAAGCTCTAGAGACAATTGATGGAAATGCTAGATACAGGGATCATTGTAACCTCAAAGTCCTCATATGGGTCCCCTGTTCTATTCCAAAAGAAACATGATGGAAACCTGCGACTCTGTGTGGATTATTGAGCTCTAAACAAAATCATAGTGAAGAACAAGTACCCTATTCCTTTGATGGAAGACTTGTTCGATAGACTAGGTGGTGTGACGATGCTCACCAAGATAGATCTCAAGACAGGTTATTGGCAAGTTCGGATCGCAAAGGGTGATGAGCACAAGACGACATGTGTAACAAGATATGGGTCGTACGACTTCCTGGTCATGCCGTTCGGCCTAACTAATGCTCCAGCCATATTTTGCACTCTGATGAACCAAGTCCTCCGGGAGTACATTAACGAATTTGTGGTTGTCTACTTAGATGACATTGTGGTGTATATCCAAACATTAGAAGAACACCTAGTGCATTTGCGGAAGGTCCTAATTTGTTTGCGGAGCATGAGCTATATGCCAAGTTGTCCAAATGATCCTTTGCTCATAAGAAAATTGACTTCCTCGGACATGTCATTGAGGAAGGATGCATCAAGATGGATCAACAGAAGATTCAGGCCATCATAGACCGGCAACCGCCAAAGGATGTCCACGCCTTAAGGACATTCCTTGGCCTATGCAACTTCTACCGGTGGCTTGTGAAAAACTACTCTCTCATTGATGTGCCATTGACAGAACTCCTCAAGAAGGTCAAACCTTTGGATTGGGGACCAAAGAGAGCGGAAACCTACAATACATTAAAGGCGGCTATGTCTAGTAGCCCCCGTATTGGCTCTCCCTAATTTGTCCAAGCCGTTCGAGGTACAAACGGATGCATCTGACTATGCCATTGGTGGGGCCTTGATGCAAGAAGGGCACCCCGTAGCATACGAGAGTCGGAAGTTGAAGGGTGCAGAGCGGCGCTATGCTGCCCATGAGAAAGAATTATTGGTTGTTGTCTATTGCTTGCACCTTTGGAGGCAATATCTGTTGGGAACCTCGTTCATGGTCAAGACAGACAACACATCAATCAGCCATTTCATGACTCAACCAAAGCTGAATGGTCGACAGGACAGGTGGCAGGAACTCCTAGCTGAATTCCACTTCAACCTAGAGTACCGCGGTGGAAAGACCAATCATGTTGCTGATGCACTCAGTCGGAGAGCCAACCTAGCATCGGTGTGCCTACTCGCCACCCAAAGGAGGAGCGAAGTAGCTACCTCCATCAAGGACCAGATATACGATCTACTCACAAAGGATCCCGGTGCTCAGTATTTGGTCGATTTGGTAAGACATGGCAAGACTCGCTAGTTCTACATGGAAGATGGTTTTCTGAAAGTCAAAGGGAACCGGATTTATGTTATGAAAGGAGGCGATCTATGGAGGACTCTTCTTGCAGAATGTCATGATACTATGTGGGCTGGCCACCCCGGTGAAGATGCACCATGACATTGCTTCGTCTTGACTATTATTGGCCCCAAAATGATCGATGATGTCGCTCAGTATGTGAAGACTTGTCTAGTATGCCAGAAGGACAAGTCAGACCGCTTGACGCAAGTGGGACTCTTGGAACCTCTAGCTGTCCCAAAGAGACCTTCGGAAAGTGTTTCTCTAGATTTCATCACCGGATTGCCCAAGGTCGGAGATCTCACAACTATCTTGGTTGTGGTAGACCGGTTTTCCAAGTATGCCACCTTTATTGCTGCCCCACAGTATATTTCAGCAGAAGATACAGCTCGACTCTTCTTCTCTCATGTTGTCAAGTATTGGGGCCTGCCCAAAGATATTGTTAGTGATCGCGACTCACGCTTCACCAGCAATTTTTGGACCCAGCTTTTCAAGTGCCTTGGGTCAAAATTGAGTCACAGCTCAAGTTTTCACCCGCAATCGGATGGCCAGACGGAGCGGTTCAATGGCATGTTGGAGGAATATCTCCGCCACTTTGTAACCGGATCACAGAAGAATTGGGTGAAGCTTCTGGATGCTGCTCAACTGTGTTTCAATTCACAAAAGAGCTCTAGTACAAACAAAAGCGCTTTTGAAATTGTTACCGGACAACAACCGCTACTCCCACACACAGTGAATGCACCAAACACGGCTAAGTCTCCTCGAGCTGCTTGCTTCTCAAAAGAGTGGAAGCAGAATCTGGAGATAGTGCGGAGCTATCTTGTCAAAGCTCAAAAGTGGATGAAGAGGCATGCTTATCAGAATCATCGCTTTGTTGAATATCAAGTGGGAGACAAAGTGATGGTAAAAATCCCAAAGCGGTACTTATTTGGGGGAGTCCATGACCCTCGATTGTTGCAAAAATATATTAGACCCTTGTCAATTGAGAGGCGCATTGGGAAAGTTGCATACCGGGTGGATACCCCAGCTTGGTGGAAAATTCATCCTATCTTCCATATCAATCTCCTGAAACCTTTTCGAGAAGACACGGAGGATACTTCAAGGAGCAAGCTTACAATACCCAGTATTCGGAGTCCCAATTCCACCGGAAAAAGGCATGTTGAAGCTATCCTTGATGATAGAGTGATTCATGCTTCAAGGAAAGATAACCAAGAATTCTTGGTAAAATGGCAGGGCCGTGATGCAGAAGAAAATACTTGGGAGAGGGGAACAAACCTCAAAGCCTACGAGGGCCTCATTGAAGATTATTTTGCAAGTAAGGCACCAAGGTCGTTGCCAAATCTGGTGGAGAGAATGTCATGGGTACCTTTCCAGCAATACCCCATGAACCCTTGGGTGCACCCCGTGGCGTCCTAGCAAGCCTCCCAATGCATAGCGCCACGGAGAGCCCCGTGGTCTTGGCTGCATGAAGTGACAAGCGCGCAGGTGCCTCTGTTATCCCATCGAGATCCCTCACTAGCGACCAGCCACAGGCAAATCCCAACAAAGCCGCGCACGCAAACAACGCCACGCACAGACCCTGATGCCAAAGACGCTGCTGTTGACAAAGGACTTGTTCCTGCTTTGTAGTAAACTAAGTCCTTTCCATTGTAAATATAGAGTAGTTTTATTTCATGCACTTACATTATGTTTCTCCATCTTTTTATAGTCTACTCGTGTAACTTTGGTTTATTTTTTTAAGCATTATTAGGAGGGATCAAGCATTCAAATCTTTCTAGCAAGCAACAATTATCTGTACTTGTGTCTCTCCCCTTTGACACCGCATTGCTTTTTGTAATAGCTTTCATTAATACAATCAAACTTTATTTCATTCTCAATTCTCATTTTTGTTCTCTCAATTGCTCTTAATATTGGTTTTCCCGTACGACACTGATGATCTAGTCTAGCGTATGAAGGGGACCTCAGTTGGCGGACATCAACTGCACTAACATCAGTTGCTTAACTTTATGTTGCCCTTCCAAGGAATCTTAGGAAGGCGCCACGTAACAAATCAGTCGAGTAACACTTAGAATAAGAAAAATATCACATAGAAATAATCAATTTCAGGGGGAAAAAATGTAAAAAATAAAGGAAACATGGCAGTTTGAACAGAAATAACGAAAATATCAATCCCATACGAGAAAGGAAAGGGTATCAATTAGAAAATTAGTAAAGACATAGAAAGTCTCAAACCATAGTTTTTGGTAAACTTTCACAAGTCGGCAAATAATAAAGATAATCAAATACATATTGCATGTGATGAATGTGGACAAGAAATCATTCGAAATAACATATAATCGAACTAGGTCTGGTCCAAATTTAGGGTCTGAAACCCTAATTTAGGGAAAGTAAAAGAAATTAATAGAAATATGCAGATTTATGCGTAATAGAGTGAATATAGACAAAATAACACTTAAAATTAAAGTTTGAACCGATTTTGGTTCGAATCAAAAGAGGATCTAAAAACACTAAACTTAGGGTTAAGTATGAATCAGTGAGAGATACGAAAATATTCGTACTCACAAAGAACAAGCTAACAACACAGACGAAATAAACAACAGGTTAAAGGTTTGAACTAGTTTTTGTTTGATTCTTACAAGATCTGCTTGCCATTTTAGGCAAGCCATTATGTAAGACAAACACGGATAGCTAGTAGGGAGGTGAGACTAATATGGTAAAGTAATTGTATATTGATTTCATTTTTGGGGTTAGAATCGGAGAGATTTGAGTGACGCCACTAGGTTTTTGATAGGAGAGGGGGGAGGTCGAGAGAGTTCAAGGGCGCAGGTAAAGGGAAATGGGGTTAGGGTTTCTAGGTATGGTTAATTAAAACTGGGGGAAGGATGTGAGACGTTTATCTTGAAAGATAAACGATTGGGATTAAATGACAAATAGGGCGGGTTAAAATGAAACTGGTACCGACCGGGTTGTGGGATTGAGTTATTGGTTATTGGGTTTGGCATTTTAGGTGTTGGGCTGGGTAATTTGGGTTGGTTTGGGTAGCTTAGGTCCAAATATTTCAATAAAATTAGGGGCCAGATTTTAAAAAATAATAAATAAATTACAAAAATATCATTTGTGCATAATATGGTTAATAACAATTATTCAACACTTTAAAAATATAAAAAGTTATTTTTTTCATAAATAAAGTAACTCTAAGTATATATGGGCTATTATTGTAAAATGTACAATTTAGCCTTTGAAATTTAGATGTATTTATGATAAATTAATCTAGGTGTAAATGATAAAATTAGATAATTAAAATCATTATAAAAATAATTTGTGACGCGATTAATGATTATTTATACGATAAAATATGAGAATAAATTGATTAAAAAATCTTTAAGAATAATGGAAATTTAGAGAAACACTTCATGATGCTCATGCACTATTTTGAAATATGCATATTTGTAGTATGTGAGGGAAAAATTGGATATTAATACACATCGCAACGATTATACTGATTTACGAAAGCGCTTGGGCTGAAAGAGCCTATCCGGAGTCTGCACACGCCTATAGTGAGCGCTGATGATTATATTAAGGGATGGATCCTCCCTAGACATGGATCTTGTCTGAATAATTTATATACCTGTGGAAGGATCTCCCTCACGTGATGAATTTGGCCCTAGTCAGTACTGAGTGACTATTGATCATTTGACTTATATATTCCGAGATGGATCTTCCCTGTGCCTAATTGGCCTTATACTGTATTGAGTGATTGAATATGATGAGCAGAAGGTATGAGATAGTGAGATTAAGTACTCTGAGAGTATGAGTACATGAGTTCATCTCTGAGATACATGGCATTGACATGCACACATGTACATGCATAGAGATGCATTTTCCTCATGTTATACGGTATCACATCATTCATGACTTCTCACACATATTGTTATAAGGGCATTGACTTCTTCTAGATATTGTGGATAGGATTTTTGGGAAAAATTTATAGTTTTCAAACTGATTCATATTTTCAACGATTTCGGTAAAGGATGTGGGTTTTTACTGATATACTTGAAAGGCAGAACTATATTTTCGGGAAACAAAAGGCTGAGCATTTTATCTCTGAGTTACTTCTTTTATGACTTGCTTTGCGTTGTTATGAATTGTTGTTGGCTATTGGATGTTGGAACAGACCTTTGTTCTAACTCGATACTACTTTCAACCTAAGGTTCTTATTGAGTACATGGGATCGGTTGTACTCATACTACACTTCTGTACCTTGCATGCAGATGTTGGCTACTAATGTTGCTACGTTCGATGGGAGATGGATTTGAAGATGTACCCGCATTCCGATTGTAGTTTCCTCTTGTTCATGGTAGACTTAGAGTCTTAAAACTCTGTTTATGTAATTTTCAATCAGATGATGTATTTACTTCAAACTAGCTTTGTAAACTCTAGTCTTATAAGCTCATGATTTGTACTACCAGTATTTAGAAAATATATCATATTCATATATTTCTTTACTTAATTGCTTTATTAATTGTTATTGAAATTGTTTAGTTGTTAATTGGCTTACCTAGTGGTTTGTGTTAGGTACCATCATGACTAGTTGGCCTTTAGGTCGTGACAGATTGGTATCGGAGCTCTAGGTTCATAAGTTCTACAAGTCATGGGCAAGTGTCAAGTAGAGTCTTGCAGATCGGTATGATGACGTCCACCCGATCTTCAAGAGGATATAAGGCATTTAGTATATATACTTCCCATCTTTCTTTCCTTATCATGCGGCATTGATTCAGCTTGAAGTGTAACTCCTTGAATTCTTTCCACACCTTCGTTTGTGCATATGAACGCTCGGTATCAACTGTGCATCGACGACTTGTGATTTCCATAGATGAGGTGCGGGATGTGATTTTAGCATGTTGATGATGGGCTAGTTTGGAGAACTTGAGACCGGGTTTTGATTGTAGCTTGAGCACATAGATTTTGATTATGTGAGAATGTGATTTTGGACTTATAAGTCTAGTAATGTCCTTATAAGTGGAATTGAAGGCTCGATGAGTGGTTGAATGGCAATATAATGAGTATGCTGTGATAGCAAGAAGAATCCAAATGGTTTGAATGTGACGAGACGAGTTTGCTTGAAATGTAGAAAGGACTAATGGGTGCTTGACTTCTGTCTTGATGTGACGTATAGTCTTGAGTTGTGAGTGTATATGAAGATTTTTCATGATTGTCTAATTATGGAGTGAAGCAGATTTTCATGTCTTGTTGATGAATCCAGAATTAGGAAGATTAAGTGAATGCGTTGTAGTTATGACTGTGTAAAGGTATAGATAGATGTCAGTTTGAGGCAAAGTAGTTGGATTATCTTCTACGAGGGTGGGTGGGGGTGTCATAAGGTTACGTGATCCATATGTTATTTTGTAGAGAGTTCTCCTTTACTAGTGAATCATATGTGTTGAAATTTGAGTCTGGATCACTTGTGGAAATTGGCTTAACTGTCACGAGGATGAATGCAAGATTCACAGATGATATGAGGTATTATATGGTTTGTGATATATGAGTTATGAAGGATTTAATTGAATCTCCCTGCGATATTATGTTAATAATAGAGTATGGGCATTGTGAGTTATTGTGTGTTTTGATCTATGGCTTTGGGCCAAGTGGGGGAGTCTACTATCGATAAGTTGATTACATGGTTATGTGTTGTATTGGTTTTATTTTGTGGTATGCTTGTGAATAAGTCATGATTTGCAGAGGTTGAGATTGAGGATGACTCAAGTAAAGGAATTTCTGGATACGGGTTGGATTATACTTTATAGGTATATGGGAAACATTGAATGATTGAGTTGTTATTTGTAAAGGATATAATATGCATGAAGTAGGGATTCACTCGGTTTCTTACAAGTATGGATTACTTATTAGGGTGTTTGTGTGCAAATGGGGCACATGTCGTTTGGTTCGTTTGATTAGTGCAATTGAGATTCGAGCAGAGTGGATAACTCTTGAGAATGTTCTAATGGATTCAGGACATATATGTGGCAATTGAGAATTTTGCGGATTAGTATATAGCTAGAGTATGAGATTCACATTGGATGGTGTCGAGACTCGCGAGATTTCTATATCATCGTGGATTATACATTTTAGTATCAACAAAGAGAAAGAACAGTTTTAGGTTCACACAAAGTCTTTTCAGAGTAGGTTTCTATAGGTAGCTCTGTGCCAATAATCTTGGGTTTGATGACTTGCATGGCTTGGTTGAGTTAGAGGGATTTAATTATGATGGCTTGATTATGTGCAAATGGATTCCAAATTATTCTCGATGATTTCTACCACGTTTGAGATGGATATTTCCTACCGGTATGAGGAACATGTTGAGTATTGTGGTTTTCTCCCATATTAGATCAAATAGAAGGTTTCTAACTGATTGAGTATGTAGTTTGCTGTGACTTAGAGTGGATTATGAGATTTTCGTACTTTTAATATGATGGAATGATAGATGCGGTGTGTTGTGTAGGATTGATATTTGCATGTGTAAGGTCACAGTTCGGTTTTGAAGGGAAGGTCATGAAATTTTAGGAAGCACAAACAATTTTAAATGACTAAGTGAATGTTACTACTATTTGGTATTTCTTGAGGAGAGTGTACATTTCAGAAGGTGCACTGTGTTTTGATTTATGGATACTCTATTGGTATTATGATACTCGTCTGATTGATCGACTATTGATATTTAGATTTTGCCAGTGGCGCGGAAGAACTATAGAAGCATTCCTCGTGGAAGGATCGTGCATGAGAGATGTGTTGGACATTCGAGTAGTGGAGTTGGGATCAGATATGGTGGTTCGTGTATTCAATTGATTTGGAGAGCAAGATTTCTGAAGACCATATTTGTTTCATGATTGTGGACTGTGAAGATGTGGCCAAGGCTAACCAAATAATATTATGTGTTACGACTCGATCATTATGGATTTTCGAAAGGTTATTTCTCTATTGTGGGTGGCCAGAGTTGATCCGGGATCCATTGGTAGGCCTAATGAGGATGTGTATCTTACACCGCGTTAGATTTGTTGATTCATCACCGTTAGTATTATGGGGTGATTCAGTCTATCAGAGTTAAGCTTGTTCGTATTCTGAAATAATCTGTGAGTTACTCTTCTATGCTACGAGGAGTTGTGATTCATTGGTTATATGCACAGATGGTGCAGTTCTATTGGGGACTTATAGCGAAATTCGAGCGAATGAGTATTTGGGTATTGCACGATTGTACGTATTAGTTATGTTCTTTCGAGTTTTATCTGGCATTGTGTCATTTGCTTCTCCGTGATTATGGAAATTCACCTCGGATACTTGATGTCGAATTTCACGTGGTTATTGATTTTGAGCAGGGTGGTTCGAGGTATATAATATGGACCAACGTTTGGATGGGGTCACACATTACAACAGAGTTATGTTGAGATATGGACCTTTGTGTTAGAGTCTTGTGATGGTTCTACAGTGTGTGATGGATTTTCAGCATTTCGTTGTGGCAGTACTTATTAATCTTGTGGTATAGTCCTTACCTTTGAGTCACTTTCCATGACTGAGTACATTTGGAATATTGCTTATTGGTGCACGGATTGCACACATCGTGGCTTTAGATTATACTGATGTGGCATGTCACTAGAGTGGTCATGTTGGATGAGTTAAGGTCATTTGACCTGGAATGGATACTATCAGAATTGATTACAGCATGGTTAGAAGGATGATATCAAAAGTTCGCTTAGAAATCGGCTATAGTTCTTGTCGAATGAGAGTGAGCTCCATGACTTGTTGATATGATAAATGGTTATAAGGTCCGCATGGCTTTCATCATTGGTAGTGTACAAAGGTTTTAGTACGGGGGTTTGTTTGATATGACGTTTATTACCAGTATTGGATTATTTTGAAGACTTGTGCACTTGTTGGCAATATTGTGAGTTGGTGCCTGCCAAGAGTGGCAGCAACTTTCCGAACTCAGAAATTTCCTTTGTGAGTTCCTGTATAAAAGGTTGGGAAAGGGTTCCTGTAAATCTGCTTATCTCCTTCTTTTCTTTATGTTGCCTTGAATTTTTCTAAGTGTAAACCTCGAATCCGATATTAAAATTTGGCGAAAGGTGATGTTAAGTGGGGACTTGACTGTCGCACAACAGGCAGTGTTTCGATAGACAGAAAATGCCTCTGTGACAACTGGTATCAGAGCTGGCCAGGTTCGTGACGAGGTCAAGATGGATATGAACGAGACTGCAAGACAAGGGGTCAATTTGCTTGTTCGTGGTGGGACTGTCTTGGCTTGGAAAATTTAGAGAAGGCAAAGAAGAGAGTGATGCAGAAATTTTGAGTTTGTGGGTGCCTAAAATCAGTATGGGTTCTTTGAAATCAGTCAATTGGCATGATGATTTTGATGTGGGATTGACGGACCAGGAAATGCAATGAGAAATAAAAAATGTTGCACTTAAGGGCAAGTACAACGTATTCTCAAACGGGTGCTGAACTTGTGACGTCTTGGCAAAAATGGAAGCATGTGTTGGGATCTATTCGACGAGGGCGTCGAATTTAACTGGTTGGGGTGGTTTGTTAGACCCTTGACTAAGCAGATCGACAAGCGGCACGATAGTGGAAAGGCTTTTGGAATGATGGCCTTGCTATTGGCCTTATAAGCGGGGAAAATCAACATGCAATACAATGCGGGTATTGTCGATGGCAACAAACTGTTGCAAAGGCAAGTGTGACAGACTACGCTTCTATTTGAGGGCTTTGGTGTGACGGACTACATAAAAAATAAGGGAATTTTTGCAAGCAAATGCCAAGACCTTGACAGAACTAGCGGGTTGAACGGATGCTTGACAAGGCAAAACAGGAAAGACCTCGCGCTTAAGTGGGGCATCTTAGTGCTAAGGCATTGGCATTGGCAATGTGGTATTGCCATGGCTTAGGTGAGCGGATTGGCACCTAAATTAATTGTGGGCAAATGACTAGGCAAAGGGAAGTGCATCAAGGCTTGGTGACTTGATGCTAAAATCAGCATGGCAGTGGCAAATGGCAAGCTTGATCAAGTAGGGGCGACTTGACAAGGATGCGTAAATGTGCAACAGAAAGGTTGTGCGCGGGCAGGTTTGTCATGGCTTTGAAGTTGCAGCAATGGGCCATGTTCGTGGGCTATGGCAAGGAAATTTATGGCATTGGATCTGGTCCAAGCCTAGGCACGAAATTGGGGCAGCAGCTGGCCAGGAAAATGCGCACATGTTGTGTACACGATGCGGTTGGGCGGTTACAACCACCTTTGTCCAAAGTGCTGAAAATAGGCTGAGTGTTTGCACGTTTTTGGGGTATGTTTCGACATGTTCCCACGTTCTAGATCATGGGTGATCATGTCCTATCAGTTGGGGGATGTCAACTGAACATAGGAACTAATTTTGGATTGTCTACATTATAAATATATGTGCTAGCAGCCTTAAAAACGGGCTAAGGACCTAGGGAGGGAAATAGTCTATCAAAAATAGGCTTAGGGTTGTCTATTTTGGGGCTTGAGCATGGCAAAATATGTGCCATTGCCTTGCCAAATGAGTTGGGAGCACCGGCGGCCTTAGGTAGGGGATTTTATAGGGCAGACTTGTGCATTTGTTGGCAATTTTGTGAGTTGGTGCCTGCCAAAAGTGGCAGCACCTTGCCGAACTTGGAAATTTCCTTTGTAATTGTATATATTATAAAAGGTTGGGAAAAGGTTCTTGTAAATCTTCTTGTCTCCTTCTTTTCTTTATGCTGCCTTGATTTTTTCTAAGTGTAAACCTCGAATCCGATATTAAAATTTGGTGAAGACTGATGTCAAGTGAGGACTTGACTGCCACACAACGGGCAGTGTTTCGATGGACAGAAAATGCCCCTGTGACAACTGGTATCAGAGCCTATGTTAGGCTAACAGATCCAAAATTACAAAATTTGATAAAAAAGTTACCATTTGTGCTTTTCTTGGTTACGCTTCCAATAGTACAACCTATAAGTTTTTAAATCTTGAAGAGAATATAATTATAGAATCAGGTGATACTATTTTTCATGAAAATACACCCGAATCTAAAAGTAGTGGGGGTCAAAGAGATAAAGATAATTTTTTCTCTTTGCTTAGTTCTTCTACTTCTATTTTGCAAAATGAAGAAATGATACTTTTGAGTTAAGAAGAAGTAAAAGAGCTAGAATAGAAAAGGATTTTGGCTGATTTTTATATTTTTTATATTGAAAATGATCCTCTTACTTTACACGAAGCTTTATTGTCATTTAATGCTATTTTTTGAAAAGAGGCTGTAAATGATGAAATAGAGTCACTAAATTCTAATAAAACTTGAAAGTTGGTTGATTTACCACCAGGTTATAAAATAATTGGGTGCAAATGGGTCCAAAAAAAGTTACAACCAGATGGAAACTTTGATAAGTATAATACTAGTTTAGTTGCTAAAGGTTTTAAGCAAATTGAAGGCCTAGAATTTTTTGATACTTTTTCTCTTGTAACTAGAATTACATCCATTAGGCTTTTAATTGCTCTTGTTGTAATTTTTTATTTACATATTCATCAAATGGATGTAAAAATTTCTTTTTTTATTGGGGACCTAAGTGAAGAAATTTATATGGATCAACCTGAAGGTTTTATAGAAGTAGGCCAATAAAGTAAAGTGTGTAAAATTATTAAATCCCCATATCGCTTGAAACAGGCACCTAAGCCATGGCATGAAAATTTTAATTCCTCCGTGATTGAAAATGGTTTTAAATCAAATGAGTGTAATAAGTGCATCTATCATAAGTCTTAGAATAATTCACATGTCACGACCTGACCTCGGGGAGCACGATCGACGCTCAACCGAGATAACTCAGCCGAGAAAGCATGTACAATACCTTTTACCCGAACTCACTCATGAATAAAGAAAGATATTTTTCATTAATTAGACAATGGGGGGGATCATGTAAACATCACCGATTCCTTATCATTAGTTACATTATTTATAAAGTTCAAACTACACACATTTTCATAGTTTGAAGTGGAACATGTGGTACAAATACAACATTACTAGTTTGAGTTTCCTAACATCAATATAG
Organism: Nicotiana noctiflora; assembly: GCA_032618575.1. NCBI lineage: Eukaryota > Viridiplantae > Streptophyta > Magnoliopsida > Solanales > Solanaceae > Nicotiana > Nicotiana noctiflora. The sequence continues at coordinate 73,429 of JASVEL010007966.1, forward strand.
AACCCACACTATGTCTAGAGCCTCTAATATATATAAAAGAGTACGATGATAGTTCCGACAACGAGGTTCCAACTATACCTCAAAACATAATATACAAGGAGCGAAAGATACATCATCCCGAAATGAATTGGGGCTTACCAAGTCAGCTGAGAAGAGGGTGTACCGCTATCAATTATCAAAGTCGCCTACTGTGGGGCCACCTACATCAATTAAAGATGCAGAGCCCCCGATAAAAGGGATGTTAGTATATATGAAATAGTACTATTATGAATGACTAAACACACTCTCAATAGAAAGAGTGATAACACAAGGAGGACCAATTATAAAATTAATGAGAGCCTCAAACAATACCAAAAATCAAGTTAGGATCAAGACAAATTTTCAAGTAAATTTTCATATATTAGGTTAGGAGATCTTTAACACAGATATACCATCGTGATTTAGCACGAAGTCTGATCACGGCTCGATAGGCAAGGCTATCTCACCAAATATATCAACCATAATCACAATCATTATCTCAATCTCAATTATCGATTCAATCATAATATCAAGCACAATCATCACTATGTGTGTGGCATGGTATCCGATATCGACCTGATCAGCTAGATCATCTCACCACCATGCCATGTGGGTCGACATCATCCTTTTCTAGCAATCATCTCATCCCAATAAAGGGGAATATTCTCATCATATCAATCTCATCCCTAATAAGGGCGACATTCACAATTCACTCCTACACCAGCACGTGTAGTTTTGAGGTTAGGTTATTTCAACCTTCCATTCCTTGGTGACTAACGATACTCCTAAAGTGTTTATTTATTTATAGGACTTACAACTCATTTCAATATCTTTTAAACGTCTCTTTATTTTATTGGCACTAATGGCCCCAAATGTAATATTATTTTTGGCACGTTGGTCGTATTTCATACTTCATGCTCACCTCTTTCACTTTCAAACATCATCACGGATCATCAACAACAAATCATTTCTATTCAATATTTTAAGTACATATGTAATCAAATAATAGTATTGAGCACATTGCAATTTGTTACACAATATGGCATAATAGCTTTCATTTGAAATACGACTTGAATTTATAACATTTAGATATGCAACCCATACTTTGAACACATTATCAAGTAGTAACATAACATAACAAGAATATTTGGAATACCTATTGAACATATATGTCTTTCGACACAAGGCTTATTAGAAAAAATTAATTTATAATTAAAAACTTGGGACTTACAAGGACATTGTGGGGTTCGATCTAAGAGAGAATTTTAGCCAACATATTTCGCTTTGAGCTTTCCTTAAATTACTACAATATTTTGAAAATCTTAGCCACATCGATCTATTTAGAAATATAGCAAAATTGAACACAAATTAGAAAGGAGTTCATGGTTCTAGCTCATTTGAGCATTAAATCAAACACTAGGTGTGCATTAAGGTTTCAAGGTCCTCCTATGGTGGATTCCTTCACCCCAATACCCAAAGTCTACCCAATTGAGCTTAACAATCTTTCCACAACCCTTAATAGTACATGCAAGCATAATGAACAACTTCCATGCCCAATGATTGCTAGCTCTACCATGGAGGCTTAGCTAATTGCTTTAGCTTCAGCTAGTGAGGAAGCGAATTGGTTGAGACATTTATTATTTTGAAAAACCAATTCCTCCTATTTTAATTCATTGTGATAGCACCACTGCAATTGATAGAGTAAACACTATTACTACAACAGTAAATCCAGATCTATAAGAAGAAAATACAGTAGTATGTGATCATATTTGACAAATGATGCCGTTAATATTGATTATATTAAATCTTGTGATAATCTTGCAGATCTACTGATTAAGGTCTTGCCAAGAGAAAGGGTCTGGAGCACATAGATGGGAATGGAATTAAAGCCCATAAACTTATAAGTCATATATAAGAAAACCCAACCTGGGGACTAGAGATCCTATAGACAGATTCAATAGGAAAATGAGTCATATAATGGCTTTGTTTGAAATGCACTATTTTTATTATTGTTCCTTCCCTGTGGTGTGATTGCATTTATCTTGTAATGATTAGTGATGTTGAGTTTTATTATCTCTTAATGAAAATCCGTAGCTTGTATGAGTGGAGTGTTAGAGTTACAATATCACCCTTCACAGATTTTACCTATGTGAGCGTAGAAGTAGGCCACTTCCTATAAGAATTGGGCTTGTTCTAAAAAACACACATGAAAAAAAGAATAGCACAAGGCTGTAATTGTGACGACCCGGCCCGTCGTCACGAGAATTATCACCCTATTACCCCTTCTTTTATATGTTTCATGCTTTTATATTAGTGTTAGAGTCTATCGGGTGAGTTAGGAGTGATTCTGGTTGGAAATGAGGCAAATAGCTTTTTTGAAGGAAGCTTGAATATGGAAAGTCAACCCGAAGTTGACTATTTAGTTAGAATTCTCGAAATCGGGTTCTGATGATTTGGTTAGTTCCGGGAGGTGATTTGTGACTTAGGGGAGCGATCAGAATTGAATTTGGAGGTCCGGTGTAGAAATAGGCTTGCATTGGCTAAGGTTGAATTTTGGCGAAATCCGAACGGTAGGTGAGATTTTGATCTAGGGGTCGGAATGAAGTACCGACAATTGCTGTAGCTTCGTCATGTGATTTTGGATATGTTTGCAAATTTTCAGGTCATTCGGACGTCGTTTGGTACCTCTCAACAGTCCTGATCTGGTAGCTATTCAGAGGCGTTTTCTGTGGGGATAGTCGAGGTAGCTGCAGAGTCCGCATGACCGACATCCCTTCCAGTTGTCTTTTCATTTAGTATTGCTATTTTCTTCCGCACTAAGTATCTTGTAAACACTATTGCACTTATGTTATCTTTAGAGGCTCTTGACTTTTGACCCCTCGGTCTATGGAGAGTTGTACTGTTTGGGACTTGATCCCTGTATTGGTATTTCTATCACTATCGACTTATTTCTGTTATGCTTAAATTGGATAAAGTGAGCTCATAGCTCCGTGAATGTTGTTAATTGGTCGGGCTGGCCTAGCAGTGTGCTGTGCGCCATCACGACCGGGTTTGGGGTCGTGACAGTAATGGGATGGCTAATAAAGATGATTTCAACCCCTTGATTATTATGTGCAGTGACAATTTATTTTCCTGAAGCAGTCATAGTTCAAGTCTGAGACCACTACTGATTCTGGAGTAATGATCGTTATTTTGCTAAGTGGAAGTTCAATGCAGAGCACACCTTCATTATGTATGATTGTCTCCCTTCAACTAGTGAATACTCTTATTTTAATATTAAAATAAGTGGGTGAATGTTAGTATAATGAGTAACACTTTATTATTAGAATAAAATATGACATAACTCCCACTACTCTATGATGTAGAAAATGACCATAACTCTTTAGGAACACTTTTTTCATGTTCTACCACTAATTACATAATAATTTAACCATTACCCCATGTTCTCCATGATTTCAATACTTATTACCCCACTTTCTTCCAATTTAATTCATGGAAGAATTCCTACACCTATAAATATGAGTCTTTCTTCCATAATATGGTGGCAAAATAATGGTAAAGTGATTCAATAAAGTGAGGTTAAAGTTGTGAAAAATGAAGAAGAGAGTCTTTTACTTTTATTTAGGAAGATGTTCATTTTGATAGGGCTTTGGACTCAACAACTTGTCGAGAGTTTGCTCGAGTCATACGACGTGACCGGGTTGTTGTATTCCGAGAGAGACAAGTTAAGACGATTACTGCTGGACTAGTAAAGATTTTGCTGCAGCGGACTTGATTCTTCTTAAAGAGAGCGAAATATTTGCGCCTCAACTTAAAGATATTTTATTTTATTCATTTTATTTTTTAACTGTAATTATATTTTCGGAAGTATGTAGAGGTATGAAGCTTAATATATTGGCGAGTATAGGCAGCAACTGAACTCTGCTCTCTTGCTTCGGGTAGTGTTTAAAGTGTTTGACCAGTATCTTATTTACCATGTACTTCATCTCGGATACTGTTTGTAAGAGAAAATGATCAAAATGGTCCTTGATGTATGGAGGCTGCTCTATCTTGGTCCTTACTGTATTACCCTAAACAGATATGGTCCTTAATGTATACCAAAAGGTAACATATTTGGTCTTTTGCCCTAAACTTAACAAATTTCTCAAAAAGTCTTGTTGAATTTAACCTAGGCACTTCATGTGCTTCTCACGTGGAACCATCTAAAAAGTGGAAAACTTATCATCTCTCAGTCAAAAACACTTCTCAGTCTTAACAGAGGAACAACTAGTTTGGCTGAGAATCATGTCATAATTTTATTCTCTTTGTCAATAGAAGCGATCTCTACAGTAAAAGTACATTCTAATTTCTTCTTTATTACCAAGAATATTGGTTAAAAAGAATGGTAGCGAAGAATCAACCCCATATTATGGTAAGAGTTTTTTTTTGGTTTAAGCATTTGGGTATATTTTACCCATTGAGTACTTAGTTTCTCTTATGTTTTGTCAATTCTAAGTTAAAGAATTTATCTTTTGTTAGTTATAAATTTACTGCATAAAGTATTAAATAGGGGTCCCAAAGAATATTTAGAAGTATACCCTTGTTCTTTAAAATGTTCAGATAATATCTTGAATGGTGGTCCTCATAATTTTGTTTTGACAGACCCAATATCTGAGGTTGATTTTTTTAGCATTAAAATTTACCATAAGGGATTATTGAAGCATCAACCAAGCAAACTTTATATTGAAGGTATGGTGGACTACTTTGACTATGTTGAAGTGACAAACCTTAATCTAACAAATTTGAAGAAGATGGCTGAGATGTGTGGCTCCCAGAAAAAGATCACACAATAAAATAGAAGAGAGGTGAATTGTTGGTATTTGGGAGGACGTGGCACGTGAGTACACGAATACTCCAATTCCTGATTTGCCGGCGAATATTCCACGCTGTCACCGACGCATCACCTCACCACACCATAAAGTTTATCATATAATTAATAATAATCTTATATTATTAATTACAAAATTAATATGATGTGATGTGATAAAGTGGTCCTTTTTATCATTTTGGATCGAATCTGTCATCCTTAAACCAAAATGAAATTACAATTAGTTGTTCGGCGGTCATGTGTCTTCAGATTCCTCGCCGATGTTTCCTCTCCGTGTCGTTTTCTTTATGAAATTGATACCACAACAAAGTTAGTATTATATCTGCCTGTACCAATTATTATACACATTTTCATGCTTTATTGATATTGGAATTTTTTCTTACGTGTTATTTTTTCTTCCCCTTCATTTGTTATGTTAAATATGTAAAAGTATTTATATGTTTCAGGGGACACAAACTAAGAATCTCTGCTAACTTTAATACTTTCATTTTAAAATAATAACTAATTAGCTACTATTTATTTATAGCGTTAGCGTTTGTAATTGGAAACTCCATTTGATTCTCTTTATTGATTTTACATCCTTCTGATCATCATATATCCCCTTCTATTAGTAAGATTCTTGGAACTGTTCATTATACTGAATAAGTTTCAAAGCTACAGTTATTGTTTTTCTTCCCCATTGACTTTTTGGTGCTCAAATTCACGGTTTTGAGTACTGTGTTGAGATTTAGTCGAAATATATAAATAACAGTAGGTATGTATAATGGAAATGGGGCGGGAAGAGGAGGTAGTTTTATGTATGAGAATGAAGTGGTGATGACAAGAGACCCAAAGCCAAGGTTGAGGTGGACTGTTGATCTACATCAACACTTTGTTGATGCTGTCACTAAGCTTGGTGGTCCTGAAAGTGAGTCTTTTTTGTTTTTGTACTTATAATCTTGTTTTAGATTGTAATAATTAAATTAGCCAAATTAAATTGCAACTGACATAGGGCTGCATTGATTTGTATCTATATATGCATTTGTTTGGCCATCTTTTTCTGCTTTCTGAGTTGGGAATCACTTTGGTTCTTCTGTAACAATTCAAGATAACTAGTCACTAGAAATAAATCCAAGTTTATCTCTCTTAGAATTATACTAGTGTATCTTTAAAATGGTATCAACTTATTGGAATGGCTTTCTGTAGGCTACTACTATAATGTTTCCAATTTCTATGTTTATAGGCTAATGCTTCTTTGGCTATATGTTCCCAAGTCATTGTTTATAGAAAGAAGCTAATTTTTCAGGGTTAGATTCAATTTTTTGTTTTCCAACTGGAATTGAAATATGAATTTTAGTCAATGCCTCGACTTTTAAAACATTGGTTCCAAGTTATTTCCAACATTTTGGAGTTAGTTTTGTTTAAGACAAGAGGGAGTTGCTCTGATGGTAAGCACCCTCCACTTCCAACCAAGAGGTTGTGAATTCGAGTCACCCCAAGAGCTATGTGGTGAGTTGCCGAGGGTTTATTGGAAACAGCCTCTATACCCTACCCCTACTCTCCCCTGACCCCACTAGTGGGATTATACTTGGGTTGTTGTTGTTGTTGTTGTTGGAGTCAGTTCCGTTTAATGCTCAGCAAATGTTTGATAGAAGGTTTTGGATTTACAGAAGCAACTCCCAAGTCAGTACTGAGGTTAATGGGCGTGAAGGGTTTGACACTATACCATTTGAAGAGTCATTTGCAGGTATAAGTGTTTGTTTCTGTTTACCAATTTCTCTCTCTCTAATAACCCTTTCCAATGGTTTTAATTTCTCCTTGTATATTCAGAAGTATAGACTTGGACAGCAGGCCAAGAAACAAAATGCAGCGGAGCAAAACAAAGAGAACAGTGGTGAGTTTGCTTTAATTAATTTGGAGAATCCAATTTGAAGTTCCACCACAGAACATGTATTTGAGATCATTTTTCTATATCTCTTTTTTTCCTTTTTGCACTATTGAAGTGAACTTATGGTTGCATTGTTTTCTCCAATCTCATAGGGGATTCGTCGGGACAATTTAATTTGCATTCCTCAGGCCCTGGTACTGGTACCTCATCATTAAGTATGAACTATATACAAGGGTAGGTGCCATGAATCTCAACTCTTACTCTTCACTTTGTTGCTCGTCATTTATCTTTGTTACAAGCCATAAGATACTTAGTTTAGAGACTAATATTCTTTTTTAATAATTTCGAGTGGTTTACAAATCAATGCTTCTGTATTTTCAGTCTTGAGAAATTAATCACTGGTTTAATTACAGTTGCATATATGTGTACATTTTTAGGCTTTATGTATATTTGGTTTAACCATAATGGACCTTATAAGCTTAATGTATTCGGTTAAACTACTGCCTTCTCTCTAATATCATCCGTGTCTGAACAGAGATGTTCCAATAGCAGAGGCAGTAATGAGTCAGATTGAAGTTCAGAAAAGATTACAGGACCAACTTGAGGTATGCATAAACTTATTTACTAGTACTATTTGTATTCCTCATGAACGAAAACCATGAAAACACACACACACATATAATGGTGTTGCGCGATTATCTGTGAAGTAATGATCTTAATCTTGTCTTACCCTAGCCCTCAGCTTTCATTTTGACATGATACTCATCCTAACCGCCGGACTAATTGTCTGGTCTTCACACAGGTGCAACAGAAATTGCAAATGAGAATAGAGGCACAAGGAAAGTATTTACAAGCAATATTAAGTAAAGCTCAGAAGAGCATTCCAATCAACATGAATTCTCCTAGTGCAGTGGAAGCAACAAGAGGTCACCTTACTGATTTCGATTTACCTCTGTCAAATTTAATGGATTACACAAATAGAGAGAACCGGGATGATAACATTATCGATAAAAGAACACATGATAATATGAATGAGGAGCTACAAAGATCTAATTACATTAATGTGGAGGAAGAACAAAAAAGCAATATGAATCTTAAGCTTAAAGAAGCTTCCATTAACTTCGATTTGAACTCCAGAAGTAGCTATGAATTTGTTGGTGCAAATGCAGCCGTATTGGAAGCCAAATCGCTTTCACATGGAAGATTGGAAACATAGCACATAGTCAAGCTACCTTTTTCAGTTATGCTTTGAAAACATTATAACTTGATCATATGTTATTCTTCATCTTTGTAGTTACTAAGTTGATTTGTAATGAATAGAAAGTTAAAGAACAATAAATGATATCTGTCGTGATAAGTATTGCAGAAATAATAGAAGATTATCATTGATTGTTTTCTTCAGTACACAATATTATTATAGTTCATTATTTGCTGTAATTTTCTTTGAACTCCAAATCAAACATATACTTATATACTTATATTATATAAAAAAGAAAGTTAATTAAGATAGCGTTTTAGATATTCATCCATACGAGTGTAATGAACTTCAGGGTAAAGTTCAGAAGCTTCTTCTGCATTTTCTCCAATTTCAAAGTTTGTTAAACAACCTTGATAGAATATGTGGTAGAAATGTCCAACTCCTACCTGTCCAGCATAGTCCATTCCTGCAATATTACCATTTCTCAAATGTCAATTACATCAATCCTCTCCTTTTATTTTTGTGGGGACCGAATGTTTTTGAATTATTATAATACAGAACAACAACACTGAATCCAGTGTAATCTTACAATTGAGGTTTGGGAAGAATTGTGTGTATCCTCGACCTTGTTCAATTGGACCTAAACGACCACCGCAAAAAGGCCTATATCAGGTGCATAGTCCAGAAACTAGGTAAATTAAGTCAATTCTTAATAACTAATACATGTTTGTTTGCCTTCAGCCATGCAAATATGCCGATCATCCAAATGGAAATTGCCATGCACATATCAAATGTCGACTGGTTCCACCCCCAGTTAGATAGGTGAGGCGTAAATACAACCATTCTATCAATGATGCAGTGTGCGAGGAAGCGGAAAACATTTTTGAGAATGGTTCTATCAGAAAGTCAAAGTACCCTAAGTGGATCGCCAACATAGTGATGGTAAAAAAAGAAAAATGGAATATGGCGGATGTGCATGGACTTCACAGACTTAAGCAAAACATGTCCAAAGGATTCATTCCCATTAGCTCACATCGGCCAACTCATCAACGCAACAGCCGCACACGAGCTGTTAAGTTTTTTGGATGATTACTCAGGATATAACTAAATCATAATAGAGGAAGAAGACCAGGAGAAGACCACGTTTATCACCCACCAATGAATGTATTGTTATAGGGTCATGCCTTTTGGTCTGAAGAACGCGGTGACCACATATCAAAGATTAGTGACAGAAATGTTCAAAGACCAGCTCGGTAAGACAATGGAAGTATATATAAATGACATATTGGTCATGTACATAAAGTCAGAGGACCATATCGACCATTTAAATTAAGCTTTCGGCATACTAATATGGTATGAGATGAAGCTAAACCCGTACAAGTGTGTGTTTGGCGTAGCCTCGGGAAAGTTCTTGGGTTTTTTGGTGTTACAACAGGGGATTGTGGTCAACCTAGAACATATCAAAGCTATCAAAGGTATACCCGAGATCTTAACTAGAAAGAAGAAAGTCCAAGGGTTGACTGGTTGAATCTCCAGACAATCAAGATTCATCTCGTGTTCATCCAATAGGTGTCAAATTATTTAGCATGCTCAAAAAGGACAATAGCCTCGAATGGACTCCCGAATGCGTCCAGGCTCTACGAAAACTGAAAGCATACCTATCATCACCATTCCTATTCTCAAATATCGAGCCATGGGAGCATCTCATCGTATATTTAGCCGTATCCAAAGTAGCAATAAGCGCAATATTGATACGCTAAAACAAAGGTACAAAATCTCCCATTTATTACATTAGAAAACATTCGTCGACGCCAAGATAAGGTACCCACACCTCGAAAATTTGGCTCTTGCATTTGTCGTAGTTTCACAAAAGCTTAGACCCAATTTCTTAATGCCACCCATCTCGTTTATCACAACCTTTTCCCTAAGAAGCAGTTTGCATAATTGTGAACTACGATGAGGTTGGTCAAGTGGTCCATCGAGATAAGTGAGCACGACATCATATACCAGTCGCGAACAACGATAAAGTCAAAGGTTCTCGCTCACTTTGTCGCCGACTTTAGTGCGTAAATAATGTCTGAAGTCGAGAGGGAGTCCGTCCAATCTCCCTGAAAATGCAAGACCTCTTGGTCCTATATATTGATGGTGCTCCCAATGCATTAGGGTCCAGTTTGGGACTCGTACTCGAGGTCTATATCGGCGAAGCCATTCGCAAGTCCAGGAGATACCCGGATGTGACTAATAACAAGGTCATAATTTCAAGGGTGAAGCAAAAACTCAAGTGCGGGGCAAAATAGTTGAAACTACATTGTGATTCCCAACTCATAGTCAACCAAGTCATGGGCACTTATCAAATCAAAGAACAAAGGTTGCAAAAATCCAACTGATATCTGTAAGCTACTACCTGAGTTCAACGAATTCCAACTCGACCAGATTTCACGGACACAGAATGATGAGGCAGATGGCCTTACAAAATTGGCCTCGGCTACCAAAAGCATCACTACCGGTGACAAAAACGTAGTCCACCTTTTAAATTCTTCACTAGACCAAATCGAGGTAAGAACTATAAACTTTACACAGGATTGGTAAAATTGGACTATCGCCTATTTGTAGGAAGGTACACTCCCAAGAGATAAGAAAGAAGCCAAAAAACTAAGAATACAAGCGGCCAAATATAGTCTCCTCCACAGAAAATTATACAAGAGAACTTATGGCGGTCTGCATGCGAAATGTCTTGGACTGAACCAGACCCTACTCATCCTCGAGTGTTACATTCCGCAATATTGCAATGATGTTACACCCCATAATATTGTAAGTTGGATCTATTGTAAGATAATTGACATCGGTTCAAGGATAAGGTTATTTTGAGTTTATAAGTATTATGCTATTTCAAATAAGTGATAAGTAAATTCGTAAAGGTGAGAGGGTAAGAGAATAAAAGAAAATGAGTTTCGTTGAAATTTAAAGTATGGTAGAGCAATATATTTACCCAACTATGAGTCAGGGTCTAATCCCACAGAGAACAATATGTAGGCGATTAGGCATGCAAGAAAATTATCGCTAGTCGCGCTAAGCCAAACACTTAAGATTTTTGGGTTTTGGAAAATGTTTATATCTAAATGCGGAAATGTAAACTAACCTATAAAGCAAACTAAAATGATCAATGGATACAAGTATGAATGCATCGGGAATTACACTCAAGTAACGATCCAATGTATTTCATGATTTTACAAATATGAGTGAGTTTATGTTAATTAGCCACGGATAATAATTCTTAATTAGCTTCTTCCGAAGACTAACAAGACTTCCTAATTGAATTATCCCTAATCTCAATTAGAAGATTAAGCGCACCCGATAGGCTACAAGTAGTCAATCCTATCCCTAGGTTGAATCTATAAAGTGAAGGTTAACGCCTCAAGTTCTTGTTAATTAATCTTTCCCAACTTCGAATTATCTTTTCCAAAATTAATTCAAAGTAAATGGGCAAGTCCTAGAGTTAGCTAATCTCTTTGGAAACATTGAAGAACAAGAATAATTAAAGTAACAATAACTCAATTCATAAATATATAAAAATCATTCAATACATAAGCACAACAAGGTATTTAATCCACACTTTAAATATGAATATTCCCATAAACAAGATTCAAGTGTTGGAAATAAATACTACACACTTAGATATACAATACAAAGCAAGGAAATAAAGAAATAAACATAAATGGGTAAGAAATCCTTAACCACAAGCTTTAATCTTCAAGACCCAAGTGTGTGTGCAAAACCCTAGTCTTCTCTCTAAGCCAAAGAGTAAAAATATGTCCAAGAGTGTAGAAATTAATGAGAGATTCAGAAATATGTCCTACAATGTCTGTTTGGACGAGTATATAATTGATTTTGGGTCAAAACTTGTGAAATGCCCATTCTGCCCAGGTCTGATGCTAAACTTTCGCACCTGCGGAAAATACCTCGCAGGTGTGGCTCCGCTTAAGCGGAATTTACCCGCAAAAGCGACAACTGGGTCTCCTGCCAAGTTATCACAGAAGCGGACATCTGACCGCTGAAGCGACATCGCTGAAGCGCATATGTTTCCGCAAAAGCGAAATTCCTCCGCAGGCGCGATCCACAAATCGCAGAAACGTGACCGCTTCTGCGTCTTCTTCTCCGCAGGAGCGAACCTGGCTGGCTCTCGACGACTCGCAAAAGCGACCAAAATCTCGCAGAGGCGAGATCGCTTCTGCGATCAAAATCCGCAGAAGCGAAATGCCTGACAGTTTTGCAATGTTTCTTCTCATCTTAGCTCAATTCCTTGTCACTTCAGCCCAAATCACCTACTAGCATCATTTACCTGAAAATCTAGCAATAACCACCAAAAGCAACCTCATTTCATATTAAAGAGGCATAAAAATCTAAGCAAAAGAGGCTACAATGAGTGGTAAAATTGCCACTCATCAACACCCCCAACTTAAGCTTTTGCTTGTCCTCAAGCAAATCAAAACCACAACTTTAATGAGGCTTCACCATTTACAAAACAATTGTCATTGCGATTACGAACATATCACCACATCCCCAACTTATCTCATTCAAACACCATACTTATGGATTTGGTTGATACTAACAATTAGGCTCAAATATGTATATCTTTTCTCGAATAACTCCCTCCTAAGGAAAATCAACTTCAACAATGTGCAAGGGAGTTCCAAAACAATCAAGTGACAAAAATAAGCCTCAATAAGTGACTCAAAGACACTAGTTCACTATGATTGCTCACTTTACTCAATTTCACCGGTCTTTTCTAATTCATGCGCCCTCACAAGAAAGAAAGTCCCAACAAAGAACATTATATTTACAACAAACACAAGGGACAAAGTTTTCGAAAACACTCGCTCTCACAAAGAAACTTCAAGTGTTACGACACCTCATACCATAAGCTTGCCCTTATTTTAATTCAATGCTTATTCAAGAATGCTTAGTTGGAGGTCCCATAAGGACTTTTTAAGCTTGTAATGTAGGTTTAGGGAAGGTTGGATAAGCATTTGAGTACAAGTGACTTCTTCCTCCTTGAACACTACTCACAAGTTTCATTCTTTTGTATATTGACTCTCTTTAACTTACATAGCCTCATTGGCATCTAGTTCCCAATATAGAACCACTTCACATACCTCTCCCAAATTTTATTCAAGGCTCCATAATGTACATATTTACACGTATATGTAAAGACTAACTCCTTTTTTTTTTTTTTTTTTTACTTATGGAGCTTGAATATTTTAATACAAATACTTTGAGGTATGTGGATACTCAATGCACAACCTTACCAATCTCCATTTTGACACCACCCCCAACTTAGGCTTTTAGCCTCATTCTCAGTGTTCAAAGAGGGACGGGTTCAAGAGAGGGAATTATTATACAAAAAGGGAAAGGTTTGTAATGAGTTGGCCAAAGAAAGGTTTAAAGGCTCAAAATGGGTACTAGTGACATTATTTATGCAACGGTAGGCTTGAAAGGCTAAAGAGATTTTAAAATTAAAACAAAGAATGCCTAAGATCATTCCTCCAACCAAATGTACTATCATTAGCATTGAAAAACTAACCGGGCAAGTTCTAGATGATGGAAGTAAACACAAGATTTATTTCAACACTCGCTAACACACATGGCACATGAATTAATGAAGACGGATCAATTCTATAAAACTAGTGAGCTAGAAATCACTAAAAGAGCCAAAAATTTATCACCAAAATTATTTTACACCATGCAACTTACTTGTTTTTAATATTTTAATACAAATTTTTGGAGGGGTATTCTTAATTCATAATTTACATACAAGAGGCTAATTTTATTAGTATCAAATAATCCAAAAGCCTCATCCTAACAAAATAGGACTAATTCCCTTAAGAAGGTTGTCACACTATCTCTCATCGGGAAAAGTCACCCGGTTCACTAAGTTGTTCCTTGGGAAAGAACCGTAGCATAAAGAAAACCCAAGGAGTAATAAAAGGAAAGAAACTACTCTACATAATACTAAAAAATAATAATAATATAGGCTAATAAGAAGAAGTATAAATAAGAAAAGCACAATACTAACACAAATATAACTAATCAAACCAAGCCCAGCTAGGGCACACAATGTATAGAACATCAAAGTCAAAAATTACACAGCATAGTCACAAGCTACACAAGCCACCCCCAACCAGAATATTGCAGTGTCCTCACTGCACAATATCAACTGTAAAGCATAAAAAGTTTGAGGGTCTCCCTGAGGTCTGTATCAGACTAGCAAACTGCGGGAGGAAGGCGGATCACTGCTGAGCTGAGCTCGTGGCTCCATCATCATCGGTCTCCTCATCATCATCATCATCATCATCATCATCTTCAGCAGACTGTGTCATGAAAGAGTACTCCTCGCTGTCATCCTTGGTCGCTACAGGGATCTTCTTATCTGGGTTTCCCTATTTGAAGATTGCCTTGATGTCCCTCCACATCTTGATCATCAGCTTGCCTTTCTTCTTGTTCTTTTTCTTCTCTTCCTCAAAGTCAGACTGAAGGGTAGCATGGGCCTTAGCCAGAGTACTGTAGGCTCCCTCCAGTTTAGTCACCGACGCTGCCATCTTCTTCATGTTATCATTTTGGAGTGTCTGGGCATCCAAGTAACTCTACATGTCTTCCCTGGAGAAGTAAGAGGGCCCAGGCTGTGAGGAGGATGGCCCACTAGGAAGCTGTGATACTAACTCCTTAATGGTCTGAAGCTCGGAGTTAAGAATCATAAATGGCCCTTGAGCAGCTGTCTGTGAATAAGACTCTGAACCGGTGCATGTGAAGGTCATTTTCCTCTTCTTGCTTTTAATCACACTCCCCTCTCCCGTCACTCTCAATGGATGAAAAGGTTTGTCCGCTGGTAGCCACCGATCGGTGCTACGGATATCAACCTCTGCCCTGGTGCATAATATTGTGATGAGAGAAGGGAATAGCAGACCTGCATCCTTGTTGCTTGAGTACTCTCTCAAGTACTGCCTTATCTCCTGTAGAATGTAGTATCCTACATTTACCGGTGTGCCATCTAGAATACATGCTATGATCAGTGCCCGGGTGTAGGAAACATCAGTCATGTTGCCACAAGGAGAAACTTTGTTGTTGAGGATGTATAGCCACATTTTAGCCTCGGCTGTGAAGTCGGTGGATTTGAACCCTTTTCTTCCGGTTCCCCATTTTTCTCTGAGCTGTGGTGGAAAGAGCTTGGAGACAAGCCATGCTCCATTTTCACAAGTATCCTTTTCTTGTACTTGGTCCACCGGAAAGTTGGGAATTCCAAGAGTATCATTGATTTGTTCAATTCCAAACCTCACTAACTTTCCTCGGATGACTATCTGTGGGCTATCAAAATTTACCCGCCTGAGGTTAGCATAGAATTCACGGACCCACTCCTCATTGGCTTTGCAAGGAGTGGGGATAAAGCAGGACCATCCCGATGATTCGAGTCGAGCATAGAAATCCGGAAGCTTTTCTACCAACTTCTCTTCATGAATTCCTTTTTCAAGGATAATCTTCTTGTGGACGAGGTCATCCAAATATCGCCGCTCACACTCAGCGGACATGAAGCGAGTATCATCATATGGTTCATTGATTTCATCTTCGATTTCTCTCCGTTGTCCGCTTGTGGTTGCGTCCATTTTCAAATAAATCACCTACAAAAATTCAACACAACGTCAATTGGGCAATTGAACCAGATTAAGAACTTCAAAACACTACAATTTAGCCAAAAGTTTGGATTGAACGGGCCCGGGAAGGAGCAGTTGCAAAGCTACTAGAATTTGCAAAAATTTCCAGTTTCCGCTTCTGCGAACAAAGAGCCGCAGAAGCGGATCCATTTCTGCGAAAATGTCTTCGCTTCTGCGATGTTCTACACTTCTGCGAACGAAGAGCCGCAGAAGCGGCTACGTTTCTGCGAAGAGGAGCTCGCTTCTGCGAGGGGTATCGCTTCTGCATGGCTTCCTCCGCAGAAGCAGATTCGCTTCTGCGAAAAACATTTCGCTTCTACGGTCTTCGACATATTTTTCATTCCCAGCACTTTCATCAAAATTTTTACTTATTTTTCAATGTCTAAACAAATTTTTGGCTTGTATTAGTGCAGTAAAAGGATTTATGATTCAATTAAGTCCCATTTGCGATGTAAAGACACAATACTTCATTGAAACAATGTGACAAACATCTTGCGGGCAGTTTAATTTGACCTCTCTTTGAAAAATGGTTGTGGTACTAGACTTCCCAAAATTTGTTCACAATTAACAGCACACATTATCTACACTCAACCAATTCCTCACTTCCTAAAACAATCTAGAATTTAAAAACCAAAAGAAGGAAAAGAAAAATCACGACATATTACCTACAAACATTGTGGGATATGGAAATCACATGGAATGGGAAGAGATTACCTGATATTTGCAGAAGAGAAGGAGACTACACGAGATGCTTTTGACAAATTTCTAAGAAAATTCGGAATTTTGGGGATTTTAGGGTAGGGGAGACGGTTTTTTTAGTGAAGAGAAGAGGGATAACCAAAAGATTTAATTCCCTCTGTTTTGAAATTAAAAGCTGGACGATTTACGCTTCTGCGAAATGTTTTACGCCCCTGCGGAAACGCTTAAGCGTTACTGGGACCGCTTCTGCGATTTTTAACTCGCTTCTGCGATGTCGCTGAAGCGTAAAACGAGCCGCCTTTGCGATATTGCCGCTTCTGCGATGCTTCTTTCGCTTCTGCGATACCGCAGGTGCGTGAGTTTTATCGCAGAGGCGATTCTGGCAGAATTGTGTTGCCAGTTTTCTTCAGCTACTGGTTTGGCCTCTTGGGGTCATCCCGACCTGCTCAAATCAACTCCAAAAATTCTCAAATTTGGCAGATTAGTTCAACATAATATTCTAAGCTATTAAAAAAAGAAAATTTCAAAAATGACGAAAGTTTTGTAAAACGATGGGTTGCCTCCCACCAAGCGCCGTATTTAATGTCGTGGCACGACACAAACAACATTACCACTTTTCTTGCCACTTGGATGATATGAATTGGGCCCCTAGCTTGGAATCAAGCTTATGACCACGAGCAATGGGGGTGGTAATTGGATGTTCGAGCCAATGCTTAAAATTTTCATTTTGCACTTCTTGGCTTTCAAGTGAGGAATGTCGTTTTGATTTCTTGCCTCCTCAAACTCTGTAAAATGTATGGCCAAAGTTGTTCCTCCTCGCATTCCTTCATTGATTCATGTGGTTCAACTCCTGTGTCACCACACGATTCCAAGGTTGAAAAATGTTTGGAATGTGACTTTAAGCCCACACTTTGCAATTCTTCTATGTTGACATTCTCTTTTTCCCCCGGATTAGAGTCAACAACAACCACATTAGCATTTACACCGGTTGACTCCAATTCCATGTTTTTGCCGGCATCAACAATACTCATTGAGTTGGTTGGCGGATGTTCAATTCTTGCCTCCTCAAAGTAAAGCTCACTCTCTTCCTCGGAATTGGACTCTTCTTGGCTTTCATCCACACACGAAATTTGTTGGGCATAGTTAGCCTCAACCAAAATTTGCATTTGATCCTCCAAAGTGCGGATGTGTTCACCATTGTAATTTATGCATTGTTTCAAGTCCTCGAGTGCAAAGTTGCGCTTCTCCTCATTTTCAAGAATGATCTCCAACATGAGCATTTTTTTCTCATTTTGGGCATTAGAGAATTCTTCTTGGTTTTGATCAATTGCCAAAGAAGGATTTTCATTTTCAACATCCAAGAAGGATTCTTGGTTTTCACTTACTTCCGAGGCTTTGATCATTTCATCCATTTGTGAACCTTTCCAGTGCTAAACCATTTTGGAGACTAGTCTCCAAAAGATGTTCCAAGGCATTTTCTTCCTTGTTTCCTTCTTCAAGTAAACACTCCAACATGAGCTTGAATTCTCCATTTTGACCATGCTCCAATTTTTCCACCTCCATAACCCTATAATTCTCATCAAAACAAATAGAACCATCATAGTAGGGGCTTGGGGAAGGGAATAAAAAATAAGCACAATCATCCCAATGACCATTTTGGAAACCACACTTATCACAAATACTCCACTCATGGGTTTGAAATTGTGCACACAATCCACCCCCGGGAGAATTTAAACAATTTTGCCATGAGTGTGGTCCTCCACAATAAGGACAAGGATCATCAAAATATGAACAACTACTATCCGACCAATTTTCGTTATATGATGCCATTTTTCAAAATTAAGAAAATAAACAAGAAACAAACACTAAAAATAGACCCAAGGTAAAAAAAAATAATTACACAAATATTCACAATTTATAGTACTAATCTGCCAATTATCACTAAAAACAAATAACTATAGTAGTTCTACAAGAAGCTATTTTTGGTAACGTCCATTTCCACCGCTAAAAAGCAATAGACACGGTCGTATGCAATATATTTACCCAACTATGAGTCGGGGTCGAATCCCACAGAGAACAATATGTAGGCGATTAGGCATGCAAGAAAATTATCGCTAGTCGCGCTAAGCCAAACACTTAAGATTTTTGGGTTTTGGAAAATGTTTATATCTAAATGCGGAAATGTAAACTAACCTAGAAAGCAAATTAAAATGATCAATGGCTACAAGTATGAATGCATCGGGAATTACACTCAAGTAACGATCCAATGTATTTCATGATTTTACAAATATGAGTGAGTTTATGTTAATTAGCCACGGATAATAATTCTTAATTAGCTTCTTCCGAAGACTAACAAGACTTCCTAATTGAATTATTCCTAATCTCAATTAGAAGATTAAGCGCACCCGATAGGCTACAAGTAGTCAATCCTATCCCTAGGTTGAATCTATAAAGTGAAGGTTAACGCCTCAAGTTCTTGTTAATTAATCTTTGCCAACTTCGAATTATCTTTTCCAAAATTAATTCAAAGTAAATGGGCGAGTCCTAGAGTTAGCTAATCTCTTTGGAAACATTGAAGAACAAGAATAATTAAAGTAACAATAGCTCAATTCATGAATATATAAAAATCATTCAATACATAAGCACAACAAGGTATTTAATCCACACTTTAAATATGAATATTCCCATAAACAAGATTCAAGTGTTGGAAATAAATACTACACACTTAGATATACAATACAAAGCAAGGAAATGAAGAAATAAACATAAATGGGTAAGAAATCCTTAACCACAAGCTTTAATCTTCAAGACCCAAGTGTGTGTGCAAAACCCTAGCCTTCTCTCTAAGCCAAAGAGTAAAAATATGTCCAAGAGTGTAGAAATTAATGAGAGATTCAGAGATATGTCCTACAATGTCTGTTTGGACGAGTATATAATTGATTTTGGGTCAAAACTTGTGAAATGCCCATTCTGCCCAGGTCTGATGCTAAACTTTCGCACCTGCGGAAAATATCTCGCAGGTGCGGCTCTGCTTAAGCGGAATTTACCCGCAAAAGCGACAACTGGGTCTCCTGCCAAGCTATCGCAGAAGCGGACATCTGACCGCTGAAGCGACATCGCTGAAGCGCATATGTTTCCGCAAAGCGAAATTCCTCCGCAGGCGCGATCCACAAATCGCAGAAGCGTGACCGCTTCTGCGTCTTCTTCTCCGCAGGAGCGAACCTGGCTGGCTCTCGACGACTCGCAAAAGTGACCAAAATCTCACAGAGGCGAGATCGCTTCTGCGATCAAAATCCGCAGAAGCGAAATGCCTGACAGTTTTGCAATGTTTCTTCTCATCTTAGCTCTATTCCTTGTCACTTCAGCCCAAATCACCTACTAGCATCATTTACCTGAAAATCTAGCAATAACCACCAAAAGCAACCTCATTTCATATTAAAGAGGCAAAAAGAGCTAAGCAAAAGAGGCTACAATGAGTGGTAAAATTGCCACTCATCAAAAGGTGAGAGGGTAAGAGAATAAAAGAAAATGAGTTTCGTTGAAATTTAAAGTATGGTAGAGCGACAAAGTTTTAGGAAGACATTACTAAGGATAAGGAAAAGGCAAGTGAGAAAGTGACGAAAATGGATAAGTCCTCGAGATTACGCCCATGAAAACAAGAGAGCAAATGGCTTCCCTAAATTATAGAAAGTTCGGTATTGTAATGTCCCGGCCCGTCATTAAGGGAATTTCTACCTCGTTACCTTGAATTTACATATATTTTGCTTTTATATCAGTATTAGAGTATATCGGGTGAGTTAGGAGTGATTTGGATTGAAAATGAAGCAAATAGTATGTTTGAAGAAAACTTGAATATGGGAAGTCAACCTAGAGTTGACTATTGAGTTAGAGTGCTCGGAACCGGATTCCGATGATTCGACTAGTTTCGGGGGATCATTTATGACTTAGGAGAACAATCGAAATTGAATTCGGAGGTCCGGGGTAGTTTTAGGCTTGAGTTGGCGAAAGTTGAATTTTGGCGAAAACCGGATGGTAGGTGAGATTTTGATCCGGGGGTCGGAATGGAATTCCAACAATTTCTGTAGCTTTGTTGTGTGATTTTGGATATGTCTGCAAATTTTCAGGTCATTCGGACATCGTTTGATCGGGTTTTGGATCGAATGTTAGTTTTGAAAGTTTTGAAGAAACTTAGGCTTGAATTCGTGTGTAAATGGTGATTTTGATGTTTAGGATGGTGTTTTTGTGATTGGAACAAGTCCGTATCATGTTTGGAGTATGTTGGTGGTTTTCGTTGGGGTCCCGGGGGCCTCAGGATGATTTCGGACCATCAACCGGGCATATGGGACTTGGCAAAATCTGCAGAAAACTTCAGGTTTCTGCCCAGTCAATTAGACCTTCGCGTTCGCGTGGCATGGGCCGCGTTCGCGAAGGCCAGGCGGATCAATGCATCGCGTTCGCGGTCAGGGTGTCGCATTCGTGTAGGCCAGGGGTCTTGTGCTTCGCGATCGCGTTCCTGGGGTCGCGTTCGTGTAGGTTCGTGGGAGTGTGCATCGCGTTCGCGGGAGGTGGATCGCGAACGCGTAGAAGGAAATCTGGGTGGCTGGGAGTTTGAGCATCGCGAACGCGTGGTTGGCGTCGCGATTGCGTAGAGTATCTGGAAGCCGAGCATCGCGAACGCGTGAGGACTCACGCGAATGCGTAGAACAAAATGTTCTGGCAGTGAGTTAAATTGCAGAACAGAGAGCTCGCGGGTTTACTCCCCCAAAATACAATTTTGAGCCCTAGAGAGAAGAAAACTCGAGGAAATCACTGAGAAATCATCGGGTATTCATCGGAGGTAAGATTCTTGACTCAAAAACATAATTTTATGGTAGGAGTAACATCAATCTTCATGAATTTGGATAGAATTTTGAAGAAAAGTGGCCTATATATTGAAAACGGGATTTTGAGTTTTGGAAGGCCATTTGAACTCCGATTTTGATAAATTTTATATGCACGGACTCGTGGTGAGACGAGGATCGCGTTGGTGCTAATTTAGGAATTTTCCGAGCAGTGGGCCCGGGGTCGGGTTTTACCAACTTAGTGTATTTATGTGAATTTCTTGTAAATTGAAATGGGTTATGATTCTTTAACCCGTATTTGATATAATTATTTTGATTTGACTAGATTCTACGCACGAGGCAGCGAATTTCAAAGGAAAAGGCAACGCGGACGAATCTACGACTGGCTAGAGGTGAGTAGTTTGTGTATATGGTAGCCTGAGGGTTCGAAACCCCGGCTTAGCACATTGTGATGCTAGTAGGGTGTGGCTCGCACACCGTGGCAGGTGCGGGATTGATTGTGACTGGGGATTGAGATTTGGTCCATCCCGGATGTGAATAATGTGTTATTAGTGTTGGAAATACACTGTATTTGATATATTTGTGGGCGGTAAGCCTTGTTTGGGGCCTTGTGCCGACCTGTAGCGTCCTTAGAGGACAATATTTATGTGATAGCTATATTTTCTTAAATCACTGATCTCAGTCCTGGAAATTGAAATCACCTTATTGATATGCTAAGTCACCGACTTTTGCAAATTTAATAAAGCTAAAGTATTTTCATAAATTATGAACTGGAAACTGGAATTTAGAAAATGAACTATTTTTGTGACTTATCTGATTTATGTGGACTGAGGATGGATCGGGCTGCATGCCACAATAGTTGATACGAGGATCGAGCTGTACGCCGCAGCAGTATTGCGCTTGGGCTGTAGGAGCCCCTCCAGAGTTTGTACACACCCCCAGTGAGCGCCGTCGAAGTTAAATGGATCGGGCTACACGCCGTAGCACTTATGTGCATTGCATTGCATCTTTATTTGTTGAATTACTCTGTGGTAGTTGTATTGTACTGTTGATGCTAGTTCGTAGGAGATTGGGACTGTAGTGTAGCTTCATATTGTGGTATTTTGTGGATTTCCTACTTTCAGCTACTTATATATATTTATTACTCACTTAGTACTTAGTACTCACCCCTACTCTCTGCACCTTTTGTGTGCAGACTCAGGTACTCAGGAGCAGTAGACAGGCATTTCTAGTGTTTTCAGTGTCATATCGAGTTGCTGAGGTAGCTGCCTACGTTCGCAGAACCTAGCTTCTCCTCTCCGTTCCAGTTGTTATTTGTATTTTGTATTTAGACTTGAGTATTTCTATACAGTACTCTCTATTCCTGTTGGGTTTTGTTAGAGGCTCTAGACTTGTGACTCCAGATCTTTGGGAGTGTCAGTATTTTGTTCATTATTATTATTATTCGAGGTCTTTGACTCATATATTCTTCTTGGAATGTCCATTTGGGACTGGTATTCGATGTAATCAGAAATTGTTGGTCTGGCTGGCCTAGCTTGATTGTTGGGTGCCATCACGACCGGATTTGGGTTATGACAAGTTGGTATCAGAGCCTAGGTTACTAGGACTCGCGAGTCGTGAGCCGGTTTAGTAGGCTTTCACGGATCGGTACGTAGACGTTCGTATCTATCCTCGGAGGGCTACAGAAACTTTAGGAAAAATCTCATTTTCTTGGATTCATATCGTGCGAATTGTGTTATCATGAAATTAAATTTTTCCATATTCTATTCTCTCGCAGATGGCGAGAACACGTGCTAACGGACGTGGCGGACGACCACCATTGGCACCTAGAGGCCGTGGTCGTGGTAGAGGTAGGGCAGCAGTACCAGCACCTGCTGACCCACCAGCTGACCAGACTCACGGTCAAATTCCAGCTGCAGACGCTCTGGCAGCTCAGGTTCAGGCACCGGCAGTGCCCATTGTGATACCGGCAGTGCCCATTGTGATACCGGGTCTTCAGGAGACCTTGGCCCAGATCTTATCAGTATGCACAAGATTGGCTCAGGTCGTTGCATCCTCTACTACAGTGTCTTCTTCACAGGCAGGGGGAGGGAATCAGACCCCCGTGGCTCGCACACCCGAGCCAGTTCAGCCAGTTGCGCCCGTTGCACCAGCTCCTGCTTATATGGTTCCAGTTATGCCTGATGATGAACAACGTCATTTGGAGAGATTTGGGAGGCTACAGCCTCTGACGTTCAGTGGTGTTGAGTGCGAGGATGCCCAGGGTTTTCTCGACAGATGTCAGCGCATGCTTCGCACCGCGGGTATTCTAGAGTCCAGCGGCATTTCATTCACCACTTTTCAGTTCACAAGTGCAGCATTTCAGTGGTGGGAGGATTTCGAGAGGCGTAGGCCCGCCTGGGGCAGTGCCCCTCACTTGGCAGCAGTTCTCCACGGTATTTTTGGAGAAGTACGTGCCTCAGTCTCAGAGAGAGGAGCTGCGACGTCAGTTTGAATGGCTGAAGCAGGGAGATATGATGGTTAATCAGTATGAGATGAGATTCACACAGCTGGCCCGTCATGCCATGTGGATGGTTCCTACGGACAGCGAGAGGATTCGGAGATTTATTGATGGCCTTATTTATCCCATCCGCATATTGATGACCAGGGAGAGAGTTTCGGCAGTTACATTTGAGGAGGTGGTTGATGCTGCCCGTCACATTGAGACAGATCGCCGCAGAGAGCGGGAGGAGAGAGAGGCTAAGAGGCCTCGTGGTACTGGCAGCTACAGTGGTGCTCCGTCTAGGGGCCAACCTCAGCATAGCAGGGGTCGTTCTTTCAGGGTCTCATCAGTCTGGACGTGTAGAGTCCAGAGGGGTTTCATCAGATCGTGGTCGTCAGGGCCATCAGGGTTATCAGGGTCAGCAGAACCATCAGCAGAGTCAGCCTGCACTGAGTGCTCTTCCAGCTCAGAGCTCTACTCCAGTTTCCTCAGCACAGGGTTCATCTGTAGCGAGGGGTCCTCAGCAGCCCCTCCTTCCATCTTCAGGCCATTGTTTTGAGTGCGGTGATTTGGGCCATATCAGGAGAGAGTGTCCTTAGTGGCTTCGTAAGCGGTCTCAGCAGATAGATCAGCCCTCGTCTTCTACTCATGTTTCTTCAGCGCCAGCACAGTCGGCTAGGACTGGTGGCCAGGGATCTAGAGGTCGCCCTAGAGGCGAGGATCGTACTGGTGGAGGCCAGGCTCATTTCTATGCTCTTCCGGATAGGAAGGATGCTAGCGCTTCAGATGCGGTCATTTCAGGTATTATCTCAATCCGCCACAAGGATGCTTCTGTCTTATTTGATCCCGGATCCACCTATTCTTATGTTTCTTCTTATTTTGCACATCACTTGGGTATGACCCGTGGTATTCTTACTTTGCCCGTACATGTGTCTACCCCAGTGGGGGATACTGTTGTTGTGGATCAGGTATATCGATCCTGTCTCATTACTATTGGGGGTCTGGAGACCCGAGTTAATTTATTACTACTGGGCATGGTAGATTTCGATGTGATTCTGTGCATGGATTGGCTATCTCCTTACCATGCGATTCCGGATTGTCATGCCAAGACAGTCACACTAGCTATTCCAGGTAATCCGAGGATCGAGTGGCGTGGCTTGACCGATTATGTGTCCGACAGGGTGATTTCTTATATAAAGGCCCAACGAATGATTGGCAAGGGTTGTTTATCTTATTTGGCCTTCATTAGAAATGTTGAGGTCGAGACACCTAGTCTTGATTCGGTCCCCATTGTGAGGGAGTTTTCGGATGTATTTCCAGCAGACCTGCCGGGCATGCCGCCTGACAGAGATATTGACTTGGTGCCGGGCACTCAGCCCATTTCTATTCCTCCCTATCGCATGGCACCAGTGGAGTTAAAATAATTGAAGGAACAACTTCTGGAACTCTTAGATAAGGGTTTCATTCGTCCGAGTGTGTCACCTTGGGGTGCACCGGTGTTGTTCGTGAAGAAGAAAGATGGCACAATGAGAATGTGCATTGATTACGGGCAGCTGAACAAGGTAACAGTGAAGAATAAGTACCCATTGCCTCGTATTGAGGACCTATTTGATCAGCTCCGGGGAGCTAGTGTATTTTCTAAGATTGATCTTCGATCGGGCTATCATCAGTTGAAGATCAGGGACTCAGATATTATGAAGACAGCGTTCAGGACGCGATATGGGCACTACGAGTTCCCGGTGATGTCTTTCGGGTTGACTAATGCCCCAGCTGCATTCATGCACTTGATGAATAGCGTATTTCGGCCGTACCTTGATTCTTTTGTGATTGTATTTATTGATGATATTCTGGTGTATTCACGCAGCCAGGAGGAGCATGCACAACACCTGAGGGTGGTACTGCAGAGGTTGAGAGAAGAGAAGTTTTATGCAAAATTTACTAAGTGTGAGTTCTGGCTTAACACTGTGACTTTTCTGGGACATATAGTGTCCAGTGATGGTATTCGGGTTGATCCACAGAAGGTCGAGGCAGTGCAGAATTGGCCCAGACCTTGCTCAGCTACAGAGATTCGGAGTTTTCTCGGCTTGGTAGGCTATTATTGCCGGTTTGTTCAGAGTTTCTCATCTATTGCTTCGCCATTGACTAAGTTGACACAAAAGAATGCTCCATTTGTATGGTCTGATGAATGTGAGGAGAGCTTCCAGAAGCTCAAGGAGGCTTTGACCACCGCTCCAGTACTTGTGTTACCATCAGCCTCAGGGTCATATACGGTGTATTGTGATGCTTCTAGAGTTGGACTCGGTTGTGTGTTGATGCAGGAGGGTAGAGTTATTGCATATGCTTCTCGTCAGCTAAAGCCCCACGAGAAGAACTACCTTGTTCATGATTTGGAGTTAGCTGCTATTGTTCATGCCTTGAAGATTTGGAGGCATTACCTATATGGTGTATCTTGTGATGTATATACGGACCACCGCAGCCTTCAGCATTTGTTTAAGCAGAAAGATCTAAATTTGAGGCAACGGAGATGGCTTGAATTGCTTAAAGACTATGATATTACTATCTTGTACCATCCCGGGAAAGCCAATGTAGTGGCTGATGCATTGAGCCGGAAGGCTATTAGTATGGGCAGTTTGGCGTATATTCCAGTTGGGGAGAGACCCCTAGCAGTTGATGTTCAGGCGTTAGCTAATCAGATGGTAAGACTGGATATTTCTGAGCCCAGTCGGGTGATGGCTTGCGTAATGGCTCGTTCTTCTTTATATGATCGTATTCGAGAGCGCCAGTATGATGATCCACACTTACTTGTCCTTAAGGACAGAGTTCAGCATGATGATGCCGGAGATGTCACATTGATAGTGATGGTGAATTGCGGATGCAGGGCCGAATATGCGTGCCCAATGTTGACGGTCTTCGTGAGTTGATATTTCTATTTCTGATTCACGTCCAAGCAACGGTCGTAGTCAATATAACTTGGTTTAATAAGTCCAAGATCGATCCCACGGAGAATTAACCTACCAATTGCAACTTTCACAACCCCAAAAGTACTTCCGAATCAAGTTCCCAAACTTTGAATATATATTTGTGTGTTTTCGAACAACTACTTTGCAAGAATTAAAGAATGCTTTAAACGAAAGAATTGAATATTGAATAAAATAATATAGAGAAAGACTAAGGTATTGATTTCCCCTATTGATGGAATCCCTTATCGTTATGCTCATACAAATTGTTAATATATTCTATCAATCATGAACGCTATGTGTATCGTAACCCTCTCCCGAGCAATTACAATAATTTACTAGTGCACTCTCCCGAGCTACCCTAGCTAGCTTTAATTTGAATAGTTCACTTTAGATTGCACCCAAGACTTCGTTATTCCTAACCCTGTCTTTACGCCTAAAATTATAGATTCCTCTAATAACCTAGGTGTGGTGTTGTTCAACAATAAACCTAAATATGCACTCTTTTCCAAGTTATGCACACTAAATAGGCACCGCTAATTGGGAGCTCTACCAATTAACTATAATAAGAATGAAGTTGAACAAATAGAAATCTAAATCACAATTTGTAATGATATAAACGATAAGTTCATCTATCAATAGGTTCCATCAAGACCTTAGAAAAGAATTTAGCTACTCATGCTTAAAGAAACAAAGATAATAATTGAAATCATAAAGAATTACTTGATATAAAAATAAACAAAGAGTTTGAGAGGAATCTCTCATACTAAAACCTTGCAAAAGTATTGAAGAAATAAAGTACATGCCTCTCTGGGGCAAACTAGGAGTTTATATAGAGGTTTTAGGGCTTAAAAGCTAAGTTAGAGTCCAACTGGGATTACTGCCGCTGGGACTTCCGCGGTTGGCCTTCGTTTTTCGCGGTTCATCCGCGGCCGCGAGTGGACCGCGGATGAACAAGCACTTATGTTTCTTTACTGCTTCGTCCAGACCTCTTCACTTTAGCTCTTCTCTTGGCCTTTTCATCAACCTATGACTTCAAAATAGCTTTTTAAGGCATCCAATGCATCACATGTACCTGTAAAACACAATCGAACACTAATCAAAACATTTTGTCCTCATAACAACATTAATCTCATAATAAAGTGTGATTATTTAGGGTATAATTATAGTCAAATTCACCTATCATCAACACCCCACACTTAAACCTTTGCTCGTCCTCGAGCAATCTTTAATCACACTTTAGGCCAATTAACAAAATTTGTCTCCCCCAAAGTATGCCACATAAGCTATTATATATGAACAACTTAAGATATGCATAATCTTTTACTTAACCGTAAACTCTCATGCCAGCACATTATTACTTACTCTACTTATTATCAAAAACTTGCAAATTTACCTTCTTCCTCTTGAATTACATTCCCTTACCAATTTATTTAGAGAAATTCCCACACATTAAAATTCATATACATGGAACTTATAAATATCGGAAAAATTCACTCACTCTCATCAAAGAACATTCCTATGCGTACAGACACACCATAGGCTTGCCCCTAGTGTAATACTCCACTAATCGAGTTATTCAATCATAGATCAAGAGGTCTTTAAGGGTTGTAATGTAGGCTATGGGACGGGTAGGATACTTTTGGGTATAGTGACTAGCCTCCCTAAGTACTTTTCTTTTCTGTTTCACAACTTTCCCTTTTAGTTTTTTTTTCTCTTCCTTATGTCTCCCATAAACATTTATTCGCCTTTATTTGCTTTTAATCCCCATTTTTCTTTTGTTGGTGTAACTGGCCTTTCTAGTTTTTTTTTTCATATATACATTGATATAGCTCTTTTTCTCATTGCTTTGCAACATATTTACATTATTTTGGCCAGTTCACTATTTTCTACCATTCATTCTTGATTTTCCCTTTTCAATTTCCCTTCACCCCACACTTAAACTTTTGCATATTCATTACAATACAAGTACTTATAGGAGGTAAAGTAGAACAAAATATAATAATTTGAAGAACATTCAAGGGTTATCAAAGAATAGGCTTTAAGCTCAAAGGGGTTAACTAAGATATAATGTACGGGTGAATTCATGTCTATTGATATATGGGGTTACACAAAGAAATGCCTCTATCCTTTCTACAACCGAACAACTTCTATTTCGCTTTGCAAACACATAGGGCAAGTTCTAGGCATCATGCACAACATACAATGTAAGTAAAAAACCTCACACACACATGGCATGCAACTCATTTGGAATCCGGTTTATCTACAAAGTCCTATCAATGTTTAAGCAAGCATTATTGTGCAATTTAAGGCATATTGAGATTCTACAATCAAGCTTAGAAGATACATTCTCAAGTTCAATTTACGCTTTTGCTAATGTGCATATTCGGGGTTACATATTGCCCTTTTACCTCTAATCCTAAGAGGCAAAAAAAAAGAAAAAAATCTACCTAACCCGGTTCAATAAAAACCCTTGGAAAAGAACCGTGGTCAAAAGAAAAACCAAGGGGGAGATGATACACTACCTAGAAAAAGAAAGAAAACATTCATACGTGGACTACTTCCCTCAAGAGTACTTGTCCTAAATAGTCCGTCATCAGGAAGAGTCCTCTACTCATATTTTTGGATTTTTTAAATTTTCTGATTTTTTTTTATATTTTTATTATTTTATATTACTTACTACACTAATATATACATTATGTACAAAATAAGTTTCCCACCCCACACTTAAAAATATGTCATGTCCTCATGGCATAAATAAAATGAAAGCATAATAGGGGCAAGAAAACTTACCTGTGACTCACTCGGAGTCGGAGACAGTGGATGGGTCGACATGGCATGCTCTCCCAAGTGCTTTGAGCCATGCCATAAACCTGTTCTCTGACCGGGCTTGCCTAGTGGACATGGCATCTAGTCGTGTGTGTAGACCGTCTACTGAAGTGCGCAGAGCAGCCACTTCCTCCTCCATTGACCTCAACATAGGTCGTGTGGACTCGGATCTAGACATGCTTGCTCCACGAGGAGCAGGCCTGGAAGGTCCGGCTGAATCCATGGAGTGTCTGGCCCGGGCATCCGGTACAGGATCGTCCTCCTCATCTAAGTCAATGGGTGTTGTGTCTCGTCCAACCCGGATAGTAGCAACTCTAAATGGAGCTTTCGGTAGTAGCTCACCGTCAGTATCAGTAACTGGGGTGTGGTTGAGGAGACACAAGGCAAGTGACAAGAGATGGGTAATAGAAACCCTTGGCACTGAGGGATCCCCTCAATACCATCTCGTCACTAATAACTCGGGCAATATCAACATCCCGATGTGTTACAAAACACCAAGTCAAAACAGCCCTATTAAAGTTAACATCCTGTGGTGTTACTTGAGGGCAAAATATGGTTGCAAATTATGGAGAACCAACATTTTGCAATGTGTGTGAAACAGTTAGAGTGCAAAGTTTGATTTCTAATCCATACTGGAACACCATCTACACATAAGGCCTCAATTAGCATGTCCCATGTGACACCGGGCCTATCATGGTAATAATCAATATCACTCGTGTGCAGTGGTAGGCGAAGTACCTGCCGAATGGTGGGAATATGAGCATTGACTCGCTTACCTCTGACGAACACTTGTCTCACCGAGGAATAAGGGGCATTGGCATAGAATTCTCTGGCAAGCATCTTGTTCACCTTAGTGGGTGTTTCAAAGAGGAACTCCATCTCTCGCCTCCGAATCTCATCATACATTTCCGGCTTCTCCGAGCGGATAGCTATCCTGTCCACTTCTACCTCTTGGAGCCACTTCTTGTTTGCTTTAATATGAAATGCATTTTCCGCCCCTTCATCGGCAAACCTAGATTCGTCATAAGTCGGTTGCCTGGATGAGCTAGCACCATGTCGTGGTCTCTTTGGAGCCATGATCCTGTACAATTAAGATAGCCAAAAAGTTTGTAAACCGTTAGTCAGTGGAAGGCTACTCAGACTTCGCCATTCTTGATAATTCACAATTGTCCATCAATTATGTGTAATTCCCTCATACTCTTTATCTAACTATTTCACACATTACCAATTGAGTACCCCACACTTAGTTCTTGGAACACATCTACTAGTACCCCATTGACTTAGTCCATCCCCAATAAAATATTCAATAACCAATTTAAGAGTTGGGCATTATGTCTCTTAATCTTCATTATTTCATTATGCTCAAGGTAATGTGCCCCAACTTGGCTAACCAACCCATATATATGGTAGAACTACTATTGGGTCTCCAAATCATAAAATCAACATCATAAACACAATTGAAAACCCAACACCCATTCTTTCCAAACATCAATCATATAACAAGGTTCCTTAAAGGAATTTCATGGCAAAATTAAATGTACAATGAGAAACCAAGCAATGTTCATGAATGGACCCTAAACTAACACTAACTAAATATTTATACAAAATAAACAATCAAAAACTAAAAATAGAACAAAATAAAAGAGAAAAGTAGAGAAACTTACAAATTATAGCTATGGAGAAGTAGGGTGGAAGAAGGGGATGATTTGGAGAAGAGGGGGTTGGGGATTTTTAGAGAGAAGGGAGAGGAAAAGAAATTAGAGAGAGAGAGTTTTGAGGGGGGAGGGGCGGCTGAATGAGGTTTTGGGAAAGGGGGTTAAGTTATTTTAGGGTTTAAAAGGGGGGAGGGAAAAATAAAAATAAAAAAAACTTTAAATTTTTGCCGACCGCGGAACTGACCGCGACTGTTCGCGGTTCGTTCGCGGTCGCGGATGGACCGCGAACAGTCGAGATTCAGAAAGGTCATTTTTCCGCGGTTGGTTCGCGACCGCGAATGGACCGCGAACAGAGAAAGTTCAGAAAGGGAATTTTTCCGCGGTTCATCCGCGGTCCGCGGGTGGACCGCGGACAGTGCTCCTTTCTGAAAAAAACTTCGACTGTTCAGCAAAAAAATTTTGTTTTTCTTATATTCCTTTATTACTTACTACTAAGATTAAATTACTTACAACATGTTCGTGGGTTGCCTCCCACGTAGCGCCCGAGTTAACGTCGCGGCACGACTCAACTTAGCGCATTTTACGGCTCGCTGGACCTTTGAGGTTCATCCAACCGCAATTCTATCTTGTCCTCCATGTCATCCAGGCCTATGTATTGTTTCAACCGCTGTCCGTTTACCTTAAATGTACGTGATCCATCCATAGTTTGAATTTCCACAGCTCCTGACTCAAATGCCTCAATTACCTTGAAGGGTCCTGACCACCTTGATTTCAATTTACCTGGAAACAGTCGTAATCTTGAATTGTATAGTAGTACCTTGTCCCCGTTTTTGAAGGTACGCTCAACGATATTTTGATCATGGATCCGCTTCATCCTCTCTATATACAATCTTGTATTTTCGAATGCTAGATACCGAAATTCTTCTAACTCATGCAATCCAGTCAACCTTGCTTTACCTGCTTCATCCAAGTTGAGATTCAATTGTTTCAGTGCCCACCACGCTTTATGCTCTAATTCAACCGGTAAGTGACAAGCTTTTCCGAACACCAATTTGTAAGGAGACATGCCAATAGGTGTTTTGAATGCTGTTCTATATGCCCATAGTGCATCATCAAGCTTCCTGGACCAGTCGGTTCTTGTGGCGTTCACTGTTTTAGTCAGTACACTTTTTATCTCCCTGTTGGAGACCTCAACTTGTCCGCTAGTTTGCGGGTGATATGGAGTGGCCACACCCTGTGTTTAACATCATACTTGGCCAATAATTTCTCAAAAGCTCGGTTGCAAAAGTGTGTGCCCCCGTCACTAATGATAGCCCTTGGGGTCCCAAACCGGGTGAAAATATTCTTCTTCAAAAATCCCACTACCACCTTAGCATCATTGGTGGGTAGTGCTGCAGCTTCCACCCATTTGGACACGTAGTCAACTGCAACAAGTATGTACTTATTGCCGTATGAGTTAATGAAGGGCCCCATGAAATCTATTCCCCAGACATCGAACACTTCCACTTGCTGGATTGGATTCATTGGCATCTCATGACGCCGAGAGATGTTCCCGGTGCGTTGACATTCGTTGCAACCTTTCACCCATAAGTGTGCATCCTTAAATACCATTGGCCAATAGAAACCGGCCTCGAGTATTTTGGCAGCTGTACGTATTCCTCCAAAGTGACCGCCATATGCTGAAGCGTGACATGCCTGCAAAACAGAAGATTGTTCTATCTCGGGGACGCATCTCCGGATCATGTTATCAAGACATATGCTAAACAAATATGGTTCATCCTAATAATAATACTGACTTTCACGAACAAATCTTTTCCTCTGGACCGATGATAGGTCATAAGGAACAATGCCACTGGCTAGATAATTAGCGTAGTCAGCATACCATGGAGCTTCCAGGAGAGTGGTGGTGAGCAATTGCTCATCTGGAAAGGTTTCCAGAATTTCCCCACTCTCTTTGACAAGTTTAGCTCCTTCAAGTCTTGACAAATGGTCAGCTACTTGATTCTCAGTACCTTTTCTATCTCTTAATTTCGAGGTCGAACTCTTGGAGAAGCAACACCCAACGAATTAGGCGTGGCTTAGAGTCCTTTTTATCAATTAGATATCTTAAAGCTGCATGGTCTGTGTAGACGATTACCTTTGATCCTATGAGATAGGACCGAAATTTGTCGAATGCAAACACAACCGCTAGCATCTCCTTTTCCGTCATTGTGTAGTTTAGCTGTGCTCCATTCAGAGTTCTGCTTGCATAGTATATTGGATGCATCAGTTTATCTTTCCTCTGGCCCAGCACTGCCCCCACTGCATAATCACTTGCATCACACATTAACTCGAACGGTTGCTCCCAGTCTGGGGCAATGATGATGGGTGTTGTGACCAGCCTCTTTTTTAGTTCCTCAAAAGCAATCCTGCATTCGTCAGTAAAAACAAAAGAATGATCTCTCAAGTAACTTACAGAGAGGGTTTGATATTTTGGAGAAGTCTTTAATGAACCTCCGGTAAAAACCGGCGTGTCCAAGAAAGCTTCTTATGGTCTTGACGGATGTTGGTGGAGGCAACTTTGCAATGATATCAACTTTAGCACGGTCTACCTCAATGCCTTTGCTTGAAACCCCGTGCCCCAATACTATACCTTCTTGTACCATAAAATGTCATTTCTCCCAGTTTAGCACTAAGTTTGTTTCCATGCACCGTTTCAGCACTCTTGTCAGATTGGCAAGGCATTCGTCGAATGAATTCCCTACCACCGAGAAATCATCCATGAACACCTCCATAATGTCTTCCACCATATGTCGGTGAAAATAGCCATCATGCACCTTTGGAAGGTGGCAGGTGCATTGCATAGTCCGAATGGCATCCTCCCGAAGGCGAAGACACCATAAGGGCATGTGAAGGAGGTCTTCTCTCTATCTTCGGGGGCTATGGAGATTTCATTGTACCCCGAGTATCCATCAAGAAAGCAAAAGTGGGACCTCCCTACCAACCTGTCAAGCATTTGATCAATGAAGGGAAGTGGGAAGTGATCTTTGCGGGTGGCTAGATTCAACTTTCTATAGTCCATGCATATTCTCCATCCGGTGACGGTTCTTGTTGAAATCAGTTCATTGTTGTCGTTTTTCACCACCGTCATGCCTCCTTTCTTGGGTACACATTGGACCGGACTCACCCAGCTGCTGTCTGAGATTGGGAAGATGATTCCCGCATCTAGCCACTTTATTACTTCCTTCTTCACCACTTCCTTCATGTTGGGGTTCAGCCTCCTTTGATGTTCCCTGGAAGGTTTGTGTCCATCTTCCAGGAGAATTTTATGCATACAATAGGCTGGGCTGATCCCCTTTATGTCTGCCATGGTCCACCCGATGGCAGTCTTGCATTCCTTGAGTACCTGTATAAGTTTTTGGGCCTGCACATCTAACAAACTAGATGCGATAATTACAGGTAATGTGGAGTTAGGGCCTAAATACTCATACCTGAGATGTGATGGTAGTGGTTTAAGTTCAAGCTTTGGTGGCTCTTCAATGGATGGCTTTGCTGGTGGGTTCTCTCTTGTTTCTAGGTGTAGGGGTTCGAATTCGATCTCTCGCTTCCAGAATCCCTTGCCTTCCAAAGATAATACCCATTCGGCCAAACTTTCACCATTTACCTCTTCTATGTTCATCAGGCATGCTTGCAGTGGATCTTCGATAGTCAATTCTGCATCGTCGGTTTCCACTATCACATCAACCGCATCAACTAGAGAGCAATTTGCGAACTCACTAGGGCGCCTCATGGATTTTTGTACATTGAAGATGATCTCCTCGTCATTCAACCTCATCTTGAGTTCCCCAGTTTCACAATCAATTATGGCTCTCCCAGTAGGTAGGAATGGTCTTCCAAGGATTAGGGGAATTTCTTCGTCGACCCTGCAATAAAGAATAACAAAATCGACGGGAAACACGAACTTCCCAACCTGGATTAGCACATCATCTATAATGCCAAATGGACGCTTTACCGTCCTGTCAGCAAGTTGTAAGAGCATAGATGTGGGTCTGGCTCTCCCAATACCTAACCTCTTATAGACAATTAAGGGAATGAGATTAATGCTTGCCCCCAAATCGCATAAGGCCTTAGCAAAGGCATAATTCCCTATAGTGCATGGGATGGTGAAACTACCTGGATCAGATAGCTTCTCAGCAATGGGTCTAGAGACCACTGCACTACAAGTCTGTGTGAGTGTAACTGTGGCCAAGTCTTGGAAATCAAATTTCCTCGACATTAAATCCTTCATCATCTTAGCATAACCAGGCATTTCTTTTAAAGCTTCAATTAATGGGATATTTACCTGAATTTGCTTGAGCATGTCGAAGAACTTTTTGTATTGTTCCTCTTTTTGGTGTTTGGCCAGCCTTTGGGGGAATGGTGGTGGAGGCATCTTCTTCCCGGTGACTTGGGATTTAACTTTATCTATCGCTTTCTCATCAATCTGCTGCTCTACCTTTTCCGCTACTTTCTCCGTTCCCTGTTGTGCTTCTTTATTTTCAGCAATTGGCTGGACTGTGACTTTTGTCATTCCTGTGGATTCATCCAGTTCAATGGGCAATGGAGTAGGTGTCTCAGCCTGTCTGTCAATTTTCTCACTTTCATTCTCAGCATCAAGATCTCTACCGCTTCTCAGAGTCACTGCCATTATTTGCTTTAGGATTTGGTCCTTTGGGTTCGTTTTAGTATCTGCAGGTAATGTCCCTTGAGGCCGATTGTTAAGTGACATAGCAATTTGACCCCACCTGTACGTCAATATTCTTGATGGCGGCATCATGTGCATCTATCCTCTCATTTGTTTTAGCATTTGACCCAATTACCTGCTGCATCATAGCTTCCAACCTTGCAAACCCATCATCATGTCTACCCCCATGTTGTGGTGGGGGTGGATGATATCCCTGCTGCTGATTGCCGAAATTCTGAGGTCTAGGATATGGAGCCATGTTGTGTGGTGGCCTCATACCTGTTGCATTGAATTGTGGCTGGGGAGGTCTGTATTGCATTGGAGCCTGTTGGCCCCAGTTTTGATTACCTTGTCGCTGTCCTCCATAGTTAGCCACATAGTTCATATCCTCATGCTGGTGATGATGTTCTTGGTCTGCATCCCATGGATTACCTATGGGTTGGCTAATGCAAGATGTGCATAAACCACCATTGGTAGTATCTACAATGTGAACTTGCTGCTT